>VZRV01010417.1:25339-291985 GCA_013398115.1 Falcunculus frontatus
TCCCCTGCCCCATCCCCATCCCCATCCAGCTCCATCCCTCCCTCCGCTGGAGCTGCACAGCCCCCGCAGGCCCCGGGCTCGCTCTCTGAGGAGCACGGGTGCTGCAAGGACTTTGGAACAGCTCCTGACGAAGATGCTAAACACAGAGGATGTGCAGCCCCAGTCTGACGTGTCCGGGTGTCCCCTGGGACTGAGGCTGCTGCCCCAGTAGGCGCTGGGCCGGCCTCGGCAGCCAGGGCTGGAGTCACTCGGTGCTTTGTTGTAGCGCTGCCTTTCATTACTCTCTGCTTTAGCCAGGTGGTGAGGGCCACGCTCTGAAAAGCTCCCTGGGGCCCGTGTTGTCTAATAAGTATGGATGTTGCCCGAGGCAGTTGGTGAGGTCCCTGTATCTAAGGCCCAACAAACTCAGCTTTATAATGATTGGCAGATTTGGGGTTGAAGCGTGGCTGCTGACATGACATCGTAATTCATTACACGGTGCTCTTTAACGTGTAAATTACCTGAGATATTACGAGTATTTTGCTTTTAACCCTCATCTGCTTGTACCTAATTTTGTTCTACAGCTGTGTGGGCTGACTTTGGTGGGGCTTTACTGATGCAGGACAAATGCAGGGGAAGCCCTAAGCTGCATGTTTTGTTACGTGTTTTTTCTGTAAAACACGGTGCAGTAAAAAATTTCAACCGTTTCAGTCAAGTTCAACAAAATGTTACAGCTATGACATGAATGTCAGACCTCAAACCTGGTATTTAATCACTTAGTTCAAAAGTAGCATTTTTGCAGTGGTTTCTATAGAGGAACAAACTGCAAGCACCTCACAGTCACAAAAAAAGCACCTTTTCAGCACAATCATCAATCTATTCCCACACCTTTGTATGGCTTCCTCTGTCCATGTCTGTTCAGATACGGAGTTGCAGATATTGCTGTTTATATAAACATAACTCTGCACACGGACCACGACCAACACTGCTACCCCTTGCTCACTGCCACAACTTTCCCATGCAACCGGCAAGAAAGCAAAATTAGGTCTGTCAAATGTTAGCTGATGTAGAGTGACAGATACTATTAATTTAACACTGGGAAAACAGATGAGATATTTTGGATGAATACTTGAGTATTACTGAAGCATGGTATATTTTACATAAATTAGCATCCCCAAGCCCAGCCAAGCTTTGTCCTGGCTAAGTTACAAAGCTTGTCATTAAAACATTTCTGATTTTGAAAATAAGCTTTAAAATGGTGTTTGCAATAACGATTTCAAAGGGTGGTGTCTGTGCTGCTGTGACCACAGCAGCCTCATGTTGACAAGTACGAAGTGTAGATGGAAAAAGGAAGGTTGGCAGTGTGTGTGGGGCAGGCTCCTGACCTCTTTCCTTGGCTGAGAGCTCCTGGGCCCTGGAGCCTCTGCCAGTAGCATTGGTCTGTAAGACCTGTGCTTTCAAAAATTATTACAAAATAGTTGATATTTATAAATTGTAGCTGCAGATAGATTTTTCAAGACACCCAATGTTAGCCTGCCTGGCAACCATTTAAATTCAATGTTGAGTGCTTTGAAAAAATATATCCTGAGAGTGTTGACTGTCCTTGAGTTTCTCTGATGCCAACAGAATCTGGAAGGATTTATAATCCTGTAGGAGGTGGCCAGCAAACTGAAGGATTCAACTCACAAGCCAAATAAAAATAACTGGGCCTTGTTTCAGGCACTTCTAGAAATCTGCATCACAGCAAACATTTTTTGGCCACCCTCATGACGGTACAGTGCCACTGCCAGTTTATACAAACACTTTTATCTCAGGCTGCAGCAGGAAGTTTTTGGCCTGGATATTACTGAGTTAGCTCTAAATTTTTCTCTTCCTGCATCACAAATGCCCTCATCCTCTGGTCATGTGCGCTAGTCTCAGATTCATTTTCACCTCTTCTCAGTCCTTGTGAAAGCTCAAATGAATGCAAACTGTGTGCAAAACCTAGCTGAAAACAACATGCACAAAGTAAAGTACCAACCTCTCCTCCCCCTAAAGCAGTGAACATCTTTGCTCTGTAGTGAACATGCTTATAGTAAGATGCTTTTGGGATCGCTGCTGTTCATCACAAACTGTCCATTGCAAGAGTTCCAGTACTGGGAAGCCTCAGGAGCTCCAGGAATAATAATGCTCTATGAGATCCAATTTTAATTTGGATGCAGTGAATCATCCACCTGTTCCAAGTATCTCAGGCATTTCAATGTAATGTGTCAATTAGATAAGTAAATAAAATAAGTGAAAGCTTGCCCTGAAACCCAGATATCTGGTACATTTGTTTTGTCTTTATTTTAGATTATATAGATTCTTTGTTTTGTCGATACTAAATATTTGACTGACTTAATTTCTTTTTTATTCATTACACTGAAACTGAAAGCACCAGCAATTCATTTGGCCATGGTTTGAAAATAGCACACAGCACCTCTTTTTACTACACTTTACTCCATATCAAGGTAAAGGAGCTTTCCATAATCTTGCACAGGTTAGTACAGAAGAGATCCCTCTTGTCCATTTTGAGTGGAAAACCAGCTTTAAGGCTGCTTCTGACATGACAGACCAGTTGCTACAGAAGCCTGCTTCCCCTTCATCCCTGGCCCTTCAAGACAAGTCAAACCTTACAAGACACTCAGCTCTCTCAGCTCAGACCACGCCAGGTGCTGCAAATGTCCCAGAGCCAAAGGAAAGATTCCCAGCACCGCACTGTCGGGAGAGTGAGGGGAATTTTCTCTTGCCCACAGCTGAAATTCCAAGACAACCCATTTTTGTATGTGTTTTCTTGCATAGAAAACAAATTAATTTTTAGTTATCCAAAGCAGAGTTTTTCATTTTAACAAGCCACATTCTATATTGCTGTGAGGCTGAGGAAGACACCAGAGCTGCAACAGCTCAATAGTGGGTGGTGAGCAGCAGAGAGTTAATCAGTGCTGAACCAATATTTCGATATCACGTCACTGGGCTTGGTGCTATTCTTAGCCCCTCTGCCAGCTGTGTTCACTGCAGCTCCTGTGACTGTTTTTGACAGAAGATGAACAGTATCTCTAGTTACCTGGCCAAATTCTTACTCTGGCAGTTTCATCCTCCCTGCTGACAAAGCTCACATAACGTCAGTGAAGGAAGGTGTTGGTGCTCCTCCTTGGGCAGCACCTCGAGGGGAGGAGATGCCCCTTGGTCCCTCAGCTGTGTGCTGCCAGAGGTGGGCATTCCAGCAGACACATTCAGCCAGTGACACCGATCCAGGTGGGGGCTCTGCCACGTCCTGCAGCATTTCTGTACTCCAGAACCCCTGCTGACCTGGGATTTTACTGCTGACACGTTGTTCCAGGGAACATCCTGCCTGGTGCCCTCAGCACAGTTCATGGACTCCTTGGAAAGCAATCCCATCTCCTCATGCACCAGTCCAGTGCTGGACACGCTGCCAGCCCCCAGGAAAGGACAACACATTGTTTCCAGCTCTTTGCCTTCACTGAGTGCCCACTGCCAGAACAGGACACAGCAGCTCTCTCCTGTGGTTATGAGGGCTTTTGTTTCATCACACACAGACCTGAGCACTCAAAATTAAATATACCCTGATGTTCGAACTAACTGTTACATTAAAAGAGGAAACTTCCCATGTTTGTGGTGTTGTAAGGAGACAAAGTAAATGTCCCATGGCATTCAAGACAAGACATTCTCAGACATCGTTGTTTTAATAAGCTGTACTGCATTACAGTAGATTATAGATTTGAGAATCCCCTTGGCTCCAATTTAATCTCACTATCAAATGGTTTTAAACACAAGGACCTTCAATTTTTTCTTTTAAATCAGATTGTCCCCCAAAACAGAAAAAAACACCTGACTGGAGTGTTGCTGTCTTTCCCTTGCTTTCGCCACTTTCCTTTTATGACTCAATACAGGCATACAACAGAAGATGCTGTACATTCTCTCCCTCCTTCCCTTTTAGTGCTAGAACCGCTTCTTTTATGTGAAAGATCAGCCAATTAAGGCTCTTTTTCTGCACATAAGTATGTGTGCTTTTCTCTCTGTACTTTGGATGGTACCAGTGAATGCTGTGTCCACAGGTACACTAAGTGTAGAGATACATATTTGAGAGTAAAATACTCTGTAAATCTGCCAGTCATCTAAAAAAAAGGAAAGTATTTCATTGTATTTTAACTGCTGAGGCATTTCATATGCCTTAACTGTTACAATAAAGAGGAAACTTTCATTATCAGGTTCTGGGATTCAGCTGTGCATCTTTCCTTAACACTAATAGGAGACTCTGCTGTTTCTGCCCACCTAACACTGAAAAATTACTCAATAAAAATTACTTGTCTGGTGCAATTACACCTTCATCTTTTAATTAGCATTCTCTCTGGTAGCTAGGGTGGGCTTTAGAAGCCCAGTAAAGAGATACTTCTTGGCCAAACAAAGTCATCTTCTTACCAAGTAGATTGGTTTAGCTTCAGCCTTTCAATGAGCACAGGATCCCCAAAGCATTTCATCCTCATTACTGAATCACAATGCTGCTGCTGAAGTGTGAATGTGGATGCTTTGGTCTTCTGGGAAGGGAGAGCTTAATATTGAATAAACAACTATCTGGGGAGAGAGAAAAGAGACTGAAAAGAGCTTCTGGGGCAGAAGAGGGCTAAAGCCAAATATTTTTATTGGTATCATTTTTCTTTCAAAATGAAATGAGCCACTTAAGTGTTTTCTTTGATTTGTATTTGGCTGACTGAATTATTGTCAGAGAGAGGCAAATGCCTGCAATGCAATCCTGAGTGGTGAAGTACACAGCCCATATAAAAAAAGTACCAGAATCCTCAAAAAGCCTAATGAGCACAGAGCAGCGCTTGCATATGTAGATCCCTCTCTGACATTAAGTTTGAATCATCCAACAAAACAGAACCACAATTCTATTTACACTGTATTTTTTTTCTCCTACTTTTAAAAATTTCAGGCTGAGCAAAACTCTTCTTGAATTTCCTGGCATTTTGAATGAAAAGTACTTTGGAAAAAAAGAAGTCTGTCCCTAAGCAGCAAGGGCAGTGTGATGGCAACACAGAGGCAGCTCCCTGGGGAGCTGGGTGAAGGCAGCACCTCAGGGCTGGAGCCCAGGGACCAGTCCCTGGGGCTGCCCCAGGGCGAGGACAAGGACTTGTCCTCCTCAGCTCCCAGGTGAGTGACTCACCCAGTTCACACAGGACCTCTTGAGGTGAGGTTTCCATGACTGCACATTTCAAAACCTTTATCTCTCATATAAATAATCATACACGAAATCAGGCTGAGGAATTCCTGTCCCCTCACCCAAATGAGGGTCCTACTTATTGAGCTCCAAAAATCCTTTTCTCCCCTCCTGTGGCCAGACACATTTTACAAGGGTTCCCTGGGGAACAAGGGACAGCAAGGGACAGCACTGCCCACCACGGCCTGAGCAGCAAGGGACAGCACTGGACTGAGCAGGAAGAGTGCAAACTGAGTTGCTCCTCTTGGCTTCTGTGCTCTGTGTGAGTTTTTTGTTTGGTCTTTTGACTACCTGCTTTCTGGTTTTGGGTTTTTTTTTTTCAGATCTGTAAACTGCAAGTGTTGAGATGGGCCAAGCTGCCCATCATGCACACTGCCCACCAAGGTACTCTTGACACGAGAAGCCAGAAGCTGTGGCAGGAGCACAGGGGCCACTTCTTGGGTAATCAGCAGATGCCACCTTTGGCAGTGGTGCCTCAGTCTCCAGTGCCTGGGAGCATGTCCAGCCTCTGCAGAGCTCACGCTATTTTCACAAGCTGTATGGGTTATAATAAGCATGTGTATGCAGAATAAACATATTTTTGTTGCTTTTCATTTTATCTTTGGTCTATATCAGAAGCCTGAGAGCAGGAGGACCAAAAGATTAAAACAGAATGTTCTGGAATCACATTGAGGTGGAATGAAGAACATGGGAATTATCAACCAAGACCTATTCCTGGCAATTCAGCATGCCAGCTCACCTCTCAGGCATGCTCAGATGAGATTTCTGTGACAAAAAAAACCAGAGCATCCTGACGCTACAAGAGACTCACTCACATCACCAATGCATTGTGGCCTCGGCTCTGCGTAAGCATATTAACAAACTGGGTTATTTGACAAATTACACTGCATTCCTGAAGAGTGAAATAGAATGGCAGGAAAGCTCAAAATTCAAAATACATACATCAAAATGCATGATGCTTTGTTCAATTGGAGGTAGGTAATTTCACAGATTTTAGCATTCCTTTTGTTGTATGTTTCTCTCAAAATCAGTATCTGGGAAAATGTGCATTAACAAGCATCTGTACAGTGGGAGGATGACCACACAGTGATTTCAAAATCATGCTCTCATTACTGATAAAAATATAGTTTGTTATCCCAAGAAGGGATGTAACACCTCTGTAATTAGGGACTGCTCTGGCCTCGGGGGAATCCTAATAAAGCAAATTTCATACATTGATGTGCTTCCCATTGCTTCATTTCTTTGTTCTATCACCCTGTTGTTAATAACACCCTGCAGCAAAAAATGTTCATGAAGCCAAGAGCTGTCCAGATAAGAGAAAAGGTCATGATCCCCCTAGTGCACGTTCATCAGTGAATGGACACCAATCTGAAAATAAGAGGATGCCTGTCAATATGGGATGGAAGGCAGCAGCATAACATCAAATTAAAGCCAACGAATGCTCATACAGTTGTACTGGGCTCCAACCTTAACCAAAAATCAATAGTCAACAAAGTATTACAATATGAAGTGACTGAATCACTGGGGAAGGAGGTAGCAGAGGGAGGAAGTGCACGAAAGCTTTGCAAACATTATTAAACTTATATACACATGCACACACAGGTGATGAAGATGATGATGCTCTGTTGCCTCTAAATTTCAGCAGGAAGCGAAGCCTCAGTTACCAGGGGTAGGAAATACAGCACAAGATCCTGGTCCTGCCAGAATTGTTAATGAGGGATGCAGCAGGTACACACAGCTTTTGTGTTTGATCACAGCCCCAAATGCTACAGGTTACTGCTGAACATTATTAATGTACATTTTATGGCAATTTCTTTGAATAATCACAGTAGCAGTAAAAATTTCACAGGGCAAGCAATGTCAGGTGGCATTATGGGAAGCAGGGATTTTTGCCAAGGAATGGCTGCAATAAAAATATTGGTTTGCCTTTGACTTTTTTTGATAAGTTATGTTTGTGAGGAAAAATGCTGTGAAACTACTTACGTATAAGGCAGCACCCATATTACAAAGAGTTTGCCTTAAAGCCTTCTCCATTTATCAAAAAATTTGTGAACTACAGTCAAGTTGTAAATTTCTATCCCCAAATGTAACTTTTGGCTAAGAAATTCTGTGCTTTAATTTTAGGCCATTGATAGCTCATTCCAAAACCACTCACAAGGAGTTAGGAAACATCCAAAAGCTTCAGTGGGATTTGATTCAGCCCCCAGAGACAATGGGGACCAATCCATCCCTAACTGCAGGCAAAACTCAGATTAAGAATTCTTTATTTTTCCTTATCATTTTCAAACAAGAAGAATTCCAAGAAGCAAAATGGCCAGAGAAATTCAGAACATATAGCTATCCATGCAGCAGACTTGTCTAATAACTACTATTTCCCTGAGCAGCTGCGAAGGAAGAGTGAACCAGGGAATATCCTACTTGTACATTATTCTGTGGTGAAACAAATCATCTCAGCAGTGAGATGGCCCTCTGGTTTGGAGCTCGTTTTGCCCCACTAAATGCACAAGATTAATTTTGCTGCCTGAAGGCCACCCTGCACATAATTAGGCCTGATGCTGGAAAATGACCTTAATTTTATCCATCGGTTTTGCACCCAGAGTAAGTACAGGAGCACTTTATAGCCCTTAGACATCTGATGACCAGATTAAACATGCAAATCAGATAGCTGGACATCTAAGCATGATTAAATTAATCATCCCTAACTTGAATCTATAAACCTGCACAAATAATTAATTTTAAAGTTTGCCATTATTTCTAAATATAAAATGCATCAACAAATGCAGAGAATGCTTCTGGGCTCTTATAAATTCCCAGAAAATATGTTTATAGTTTATCAAAGAAACAGAGCAACTTGAGATTTCTCTGGGTTTTTCAGGATGGGTTGCTGAAAAAAAACCCCTTATGAAGGCATTAATTGGGATAGGGTCCAGTTGTTCTAGGCACTGTACAAACCATGCAATGATCACCTAAAGACAAGAAACTAAAAAGAAAGACCTAGGAAAATAAATGACAGGGAAAAGGGAAATTGCAAGGGACACATCCCCAAAAGGGGAGACTGATTGCAAAGAAGTTCAGATACACTGAATTTTGTTATTACAGTTGTTTCTTTCCCTTCCCTTCAGAAAATACTTTGTATTATGTATTTTATCAAGGCAACAATTAATAGTTCATGTTTACTCATTTGTGAATTGCAAAGTGCAATAAAGAAAATAGATGTCAGTCATATTTCCAGAAGAGCTTGGAAATGAACTTTGTTATCTGGGCCTCCACATTTGCTCAGTGCATTACACAAGAACTATGCTGTAGCCTCTTCTTATTACTCAAGCCATAAATTTACAAGACAATTATGGTCTGCAACCTACAATGCAGTGTCAGTTCCAGTAACCCAGGGACCCCCATCAACCAATTTTTGTTTGGTTTGTTTCTTCTGGGAACCTTGGGCTCCTCATTTTCAGGGAAGACTCTACCTGGACCATACGGTGTCTCAACAGCTGCATCATAAGCAAATCTTCAGGTTTATTACCCTGTTAATTAGGGTCACTGCCCACTAATAATTTACCCAATAATAGGATATTTTTTTAATCAGCCAGTCATTGCATTTATTATTTCCTTTGGCTGAAACTGTAATAAACACTATGAAATACTTCAATTTATGATACTTCTACCCATCATAAAAGCATTTAACCCGGCCTTAAATTTTCTTTAATGGTAGCTTCCATTCCTATCATTTTAGATCTTTTAAGGCTATAATACATGTTCTGGTAGGTGGACTTCACTGTCATTTAGTGTATTAGCCTTGCTAGCCAAATGCACTCCTGAATAAAGGCTCGTTTCATTCTCTCACTAACAAGGACAGCAGCAGAGAACCTGTTCCTAGGCATTATCACCAGTCTGTGTTACTGTACTAAGGCAGGCTACACACTGCCTACAGAGGATGATGCAGACCAAACAGATCATTCTGAAATCCTGCAGGTCACCAGTCCAGAGCAGAGAGCAGGACTGCAGCCATGGGAACTACTCAGAAACCTGGCTCCACTCTGGTGCCCAGACACCTGGAGATGGCAGCAGCGTTTGTGGGGCTGATTACAGGGCACATGATCCTCAAGAACCTCTAGAAAAGGTCTTGAAATCTTCTCAATTGAGAGCTTCAGGAAACAGCCCTGAATAAAACAGATAAGCTCAATGCTGATATTTTTTCTATTTTCATGCTGCTGTTAGAGAAAAGGTCTGTATAAACCTAGTGCAGACAATTAGGGAAAGGAGAGGGGGAGGAGCTGAAGTATTGTGCCACTTTAATGAAAGGTGCCACAGAAAATGCTTACAAGTGAGAAGAGGTGGTTGCACTTCTCAAAAGGACCAAGCCCTTAAAAGTGGACACACACTGGAGAAAGAAATGCCAGGACTAATTAAAGGTTTCTGGGAGTGTAACAACCAAGCAATGGCATATGCAGAACGCTGTGCCAGCAGCTCCTCCTGGCAAGCAGAGATAGGCAGAAAACCAGAGTGATTCTCCTTTCATGAGGGAGGAGTATTAACCATGAAGATGTTTTTCCACACCAGTGGGACTGAGTACATTAGGATTAGGAGCAGAGATGGGCAAAGCAAATCCTGAGAGGTAAGGAGCTTGTCAGCACGATACTGATGTCACAAGTCATGCTGATGCCCAGGTAGTAATAGCACCATTTTTTGTAGCTGTTATTTGTATTAAAGTAGCTGAGATTAGGATCTCTTTGTGCTAAGCCTTTAAGCAAGGGAAAGTCTAACCCCCAAAGAGAATGCAGTCGTTGATAATAAGACAAGCAAAACCTGGGAACAAGGCACCATTATTATTCCCATTTTATAGCTGGAGAACTGAAACATTGAGATTAAATGATTTGTCATAAAAAATCCCTAACCCAAGACAAAGCAAAACAACTCAAATCAAAACTTTGGCACAGTTGTGACATAGAGCCACATCTTCTGAATCTACAGGTTCTGCATTACCACCAGAACAGCCCCCTTCCCTATTCAAATGGTAATAAGAGGTAAATAACACACTACTAGCAACATACTCACCTAAAAATCTCAACCCACTTAATGTACTGAGCCTAACAATGATTACAGAAGAACAGTAAGTATCCTCTTAAGTGATCTCAACAGGCAGGCTTTGCCTCCCCCTGTTCCATTATTGCATATCGTATCAAGAATTCCAAATTGTCATCCTGGCATTGAAAGTCATTTCAATTTACACTAATTTACACTCAGGATGTAGGGGAGGACAAAAAGTGTGACTTAAAAATGAATGTCTGTACCAATATTGAGTACACTGTCGCTGGATTAGAAGGCTGTTTGTGAAGTAGAGCCACAAGGCGTACCTGGACTCAGATTCCTGCTAGCAACAGAGGAGTACTGCCCAAAAGAGCAGGAAAAGAATGACAGAGCACAGGGGCCCTTCCCAGCTGAGGGTCTCGTAGCCCCTGAGACCCCTCAGCAAGCAGCACCTGCTGTGCCCACAGCAATGGGAGAGCTGCAAGGCTGGGCACCACAAGGGGCTGGAACTCAGCTGTCCGAGGGAGGTGCTGGGACTGCCTATCAACGAGACTTTTGTTCCTTAGACTAGGGTAGGCTTCTTGTTAGAACTCAAATTGCAGCTGAATTTATGGATTTATTTGTGTGAGCAATACAGGGTTAATGTCCTGTGTGAGGAAAAGTAATATTTCCTTTACTAGAACAGTCTCTTCAGACAGAGTTAAATCCGTGGGGTTAACAGCAGGCTCTGGAGGAGCACAGTGAACCACAGGGGAACTTCCAACAGCAGCTCGGCTCCAGGTGCCCTTGTGGTGGCTGATGAGCTACAGCAGCAAGACCTTCCATGGGCTGACACTGGTGGAGTCTGTGAAATCAGAGCTGCAGAAATATTGTTATTCAGCAGCTGGGCTGCTGAGTACCACAAGGGTGATGCCAGTGGAGTGAAGCACCTTGGAAATAATGGAAACTGCTGTGAACTAAAGGTCCTTCTGCACATGCAAGAGAAACCCAGACACAAAGGGTCCATGTGTACGTGCTGTAACAGGCCAACAATGCTGAGCACAAGAAAACAGTTAAATAAAACTCAAAAAATTGAATAGAAAGTTCTATAATTACACTAGATATTCCACAATTCTGAGAAAAATCTCAATTGC
Organism: Falcunculus frontatus; assembly: GCA_013398115.1. NCBI lineage: Eukaryota > Metazoa > Chordata > Aves > Passeriformes > Falcunculus > Falcunculus frontatus. The sequence continues at coordinate 36,737 of VZRV01010417.1, forward strand.
CATAATATTAAAGAAGAAGCTGAGGTTATTCTCCAACAAAACCAGTATTTCTATTTCTGCCCAAAGGGGAAAAATTGAACTTTTGTTCAAACAGATAGTTATTTCTGGAGATGTTAAATAGGAAACTTATTACGATAACAAATTTGCGAGCTTTTAAAATACCAATTCTGTTTGACAAGTACTGCAGCGAGTGACGCACAGCCATAATCACCCAAATACATGCTTCATGAGGAGTTCTGACGCTGCCTCCCCACGTGTGTGACTCAGACCTAGGCTGTCACCATCTGTGCGCTGTGAAGACAGCAAGAACTCGTTCCACAATTAGCATTGGTGGGAAGTGCTGCACCACACAAGCACAGCGTTCTACAGGACCACAGCGTGGCTCGATAACGAGCTTGGCATGTTTAAGCATAATTGGCTGGAGAAATCAATCCTCTTCCGTGGTGTAACCGTTGTGCATGTGAGTGAGGAACAGCACCGAGCCCCAGAGCTCTGCCAGGCGGCTCCTTCGGCTGCAGCTTCATCTTTCAGTGCAAGGACTAAGGAATGTGCTCAGAAATCAGGAAAGGAGGGGAAGCCACAATGTTTTTCACCTGTTTCTGGGCAGATCACAAAGAGTAATTGCAGGGAAAGGCGATTTCTCCCATCATGCCTTGTGCTCTATTGAGTTCACTCAAGATGTAATTGGAAAACAAATACAGCAACACCATCATCAGGACAGACACAAGTGCTTGTCTTGGGTACAAGCTGCTGTATAATGTGATAGGTCTTATTTCCACTGACACTCTTTATTCTTATCTAATAAAATACATCGCCACAGCCTTTGTAACACGGTAGTAACAATTAAACCTCATACATCTATATTGGTGCTCTGTACACATTCAGAAGGATATTTTAATAACTATTAAACATTAAGAATTGGCCTATGTCCACAAAATAAAAACTAGCTCGTAACTTAATTTTGTAAATATAATATTCTTCTCTCCTCATATACTTACACAGCACGTAAGGAAGTTGTGAGTAGCAGCTAATTGAAGTGTTGTAGTAAAAAGAAATGTTTTTGCCAAAAATAGTGCATCACATAGAGTTATGTTGATTTTTAACCTTTCTATTTATACACATTTCCAGTGCACTCAGTGTAGTATCCAAGTGACTCACAAGACTAAAGATGCAGCAATATATTTACTATGAAGTCCATAATAAATACAAAGAAAATAAAGAAAAAGCAATTACTGGTGAGAAATGGTACACTTGTTAAAAATACCATTCAAAGCTTAAAAAGCTAAATTTGATGAGATTGCACATTTGATATGACTCATTTGTTTGATGGTTTTAGTCTTAACAAGTATATGGCTGAACCCAAAAGAATAATTTAAAAATAAATATGTAGCTATTAGCTGCTGGACGTCACAAAAGTCACACCAGAACAGCATTACAAAGTCAAACAAACTAAAATATTTTGACAGAGACAGTGACACTGCCAGTGACTGCAGCCAAACAGCTTTTATCTGCCCGGGGTAGATTAAGATTTTAGACTTGAAAGCACCTCTTGGCTGCCTCAAACATATGTAATTTTTTTTAAGACTGCGAGTCTGTAGGCACAATGTGCAACACGCATCTGCACAGGAATCCACTGCAGTCAGTATTATTCATTGCCACCTATCCAATATGACAGTGCTGTTAATTTGTGTCACACCCACAAGCTAACAGGGGACCACAGAGGTGCTCCACGTAGCTGCATTTAAAACTACACAGTGGCTTTAAGTGAATAAACCATATTCTATCTATATACTGCTGGCAATGCACCTCCTCTACAAGCATTCCTGTCACAAAGGCTCCCCCTTCCACACCTCCACCCCTCTGCTGATAAATACAAATCTTAAGATTTACTACAGAGAATGCAAACATCCAGAACTTGTTAAGAAGCCTTTAGCCCTGCATACACTACCACAATTATTTAGTTACCTTCTCCTGTTTGCCTCCTGTCTGCTAAGTGTGATGCTTTTTTTCTGCCTAATATCCTGTGAAGGTGCCAATTACCCTGCTGCTTATCAGCTGAAAACTATGCTTTGTGCAAAGGGAGCATCAATTATTTGTGAGCAGAGAGCAAAGCACGTTTGAATCATAATGATAGGATGCCGGGGCTTCCAGCAAATAGAACATATCAAAAGGTAACATAAATCTAATAAAGTGTAGGTCATAAGGGATCATCTCAGAAGTCCACACTTCAGTCTTTAATTGTTAAAATTATGTTAGTTTTGCAGAAAGCAAGTCTGTGAGTGTACAGGGGTTTGCTATAGCTTAATAATAGGAAAAACCCACAGCAGAAAATAAATTTTCTTCAAGCAACACTGTCTTTAAGACACATCATTTCTCCCACTCAATTCATTCGAATCGTTAGGCTTTCTACTCCGGTGCTGTTGTTTATGCTTTGATTCTACACTGATAACCATTTTGCAGCAAAACCTCCTTGGTCTCAGGCAGACATAAACATGCTGCAAACCTGTAATCCCCTGCAGATTGCAGAGAGAGGCTGTAAATGATTTTGTGAGGACACCGGTCTCTTTATTTGGTATCAACATTGCCTTTACAAGCTTCCCCCACACACACTTTCAATTTCAGGCAAGCTTTTGTACATGGGGGGATATGGGACAGAAAGATTAGGTTATTCCTTGAACTACCTCTGTAAGGTCAACTCTTTATATGCTTTTGAAACCCAATTTGAAGGGCTTGTCCCTACTTTTTCCTCAAGGATTGTGATTCACAAGGGTTGCTACAAGCGACCATTATCTTATCGCAACACCTGCTCCAAGTGGTGGGACTGCAGGGCAGCTCCTGCAAAGCAGCTTCTTTTCTATTACAGAACTGCTTACCTGCTGACTGACACACTCCCATTCAAATGATGTACAAGTGTGTCCCAGCCATTCACAGGATTATCGTGCTCTCCTTCCACGAGGCTACTGCCCACCCCCACCCCGACTTAGGCCAGAAATCCAGAGGTGGTTCTTCTGGGGGAGATCCAACTCACAGCTGGGGAATGTAGAGAATAAATATCACAGTAGTTTTAGGCATGAGAGTCTTATTTCGAATTATTACTCTGTTACTAGGAGAACAGCAATGCTGCTTAGAGACCTGTTGAAACTTACTAAACTATCCAGGGCAGGACATTACTTTTAGGCCACTGAGCCTTAGGCAAAAAGCTTCCTGATGGTTAAAAAATTCCTGCTTCCTAATGCCTGCCCAGAGCATGACGTTGGTACTGTAGGAGAAAAACCAGTGGTGTGACAGACTCAAAGGACTCATCTGAAACTCTACAGTGCTAACAAAATGCATGAGCACACAGGTACAAAGGTGAGCCTCTAGTGATGGTCTGCACCTGGCAACAGCTGCCACTCAGTGGTCAGAGGTGTGGGAGACGCTTGAAAAACCCAGGGCAGCAGGAGTGACACAAAAAGCCTGATGGAGACAGAAGCAGAATGAGGCAGCTGAGGAATGGCACATTTTTCTGCCTCATCTCTGCACATCTCAGAGCAGCCTACAATGTTGTGTGATCAATTATTATACCTGCAGGTCTGCTTAGGGATCTAGAGAAATTCAATATTGTCAGCTGCAGCATTCTTCCCAGCAATTGCTGACCTCTGGCTTCCAGAAAATCCACCCCACACCAGTTTGTAATGCTGTGCCCCTCGCAGCTAAGAGCATGCAGGCACTCTTTGTGCTACGAGAAAATTCTGGTGCTAATGCCCATTAATCATTGGTGTTCTTCAAAGGAACTGATGGATCAGTCTCTTTCCTGTATTAATCATTTCCGTGAGTAGCCACCACTTTCTATTTCCAGCAGTTCTGAGAGGGGCCCCTCTCCCGGATCAGAGCACAGCCATCTCCCATCCTTTGCCTGATGTAGTCGATTATTCCTCTGCTCTGGCACAGCACCTGGAGTACAGCCATCACCATTATTGCCATGCCTTCACCCCTGCTCCTCAGTGCTGCCTTTGGAGGAATTTACCAGAATGTGGAATCAGCTCCTGCTGAGGCTCTCAAATTACATCTTGGAACTTTAAAAAATGGCCCCTAAAGTCAAAGTACAACCTGCACCATAAATGTGTTGCTCCAGCCTCCTGTACCTGCTCCTCACAGCAAACAACCCTCATGTGGCCCCAGACACCCTCAGTTCTCTCACTTGGGAGGGGTTTGAGAGGCGGGGGCAGAGCCAGGCTGACAAGCTCACAGGATGGGCTGTTATTGCCTAGAAGTGAGGATCTAGAGAGCCACAGACTCTGCTACCAAGTGGATAGTAGATGGGAGAGATTGTGTTCCTCTGAGCCACACGTGTCCCTTTGATATCCTTGGAGGGCAGCTCAGTTCCTTGGTTTGCAGCTTGCCTGGGACAGGGGACTGTGAATCAGTAACCTGTGTCACAGCCAACCCAGCTGTAGGACAAGATATCAAAGCCAAGGTACCTACACTGATATTGAAGTCATTTTTGAGCAGCACACAAATAGTCTGTGGACAACTGATTGCTTTCTCCTGGCACTTACAGAGCTTGATCCAGGACCAGGACCAGCAGCTATTGTCGCTGCAAGTAGGGATAGCCAAGAAATCTAGCTAATATATATAATAAAGATAGAAGTTAATATCCACAGTGAAAAACCACAATCTTATCAGAGAAACAATTCTTCAGCTTACACAGCCTTATTCAATTCACAATTTCTGGGAAAGGATGGAAGATTAGACAGACCTTGCCATGACCGTGAAAGTCAGCAAATCTGAGTAAAAGAGGGACTTTACAGATCCAGAGCACCATGGCCATTAAATCCAAGCAGATGTAGACACTAACACAGCTGCACAGCCTGGGAGAGGCTGCTACCTGGTAGGTGCCACCTGACCCATCCTAAAAACCCTTGTAAACACACATCAGAATTTGGACAGCCTCTCTGATCATGGAGTGCACGTTCTGCTGCACATCCCAGTTGTGTCCCATTGTCTCCAGTCTGACACTCCTCTTGCTAACGCTGCACCCAGCTCTACCTTCAGCTAGAAAGTAGGGACCTGCTCAGGCCCTTCTCCACTGCTGAAGGCTGAAACTTGGCTTGGGGACTCTGGGGAAGTGTGGAAGATCCGACAGCAACCAAGGTGATGTGTCAGAGCAAGCATTATGTGACTGTCCCTGGATGCAGAGAGGAAAAATCTCTCTTGGCCCCAGCCTTTGTAGGGACAGCATCAAAGGGAAAAGAAAGGAGAGAAACTTTGCACGGAACTGACCCAGGTCACATAAAGTAGACATTTGCTCAGACTTGCTCTCTGCAGGAGCCCATCTCCTCCTCTATACAAATCTTGTGAGACTGGTGTCATACCTTAGGCATTTAAGACAGGTCCCTGTGAGGGCTTATATGAAAATCCAAGTGATTTTTCCTTAGTACATGACCTCTTTTTGTTGAGGCTGATATTTAATATTCCAAAAGTCAAAAAACCCCCCCCCCCAAAACCCAGGGAAAATACTTCTATAAATGCAGCAGCTGCTATGTTGAAAGGTAACATTGAGGAAAGATTTAAACCCAACAGTGAACATGAAGTCAACCCTATGACCAAGCCAGCAGTGTTCACCCCAAATCCTGGGGCTGCAAGAGACCTTGTTGTCCTGTCAAGGGGGAGGAGGCGTTTTGAGCCCTCCCTAGCAGCTGAAGACATCACAGGTGGCAAAAGACACTATTTACCCTGTTTTACCTCTGCAGCACTGATACTGGAGTAAATCTGATGTTTCTGAAGAGGGAAGGGCCATCATTTGCTCCCCTCTGCCCAGAGGTTTATTTTTCAGGAGAAACTCAGAGGCACTGCTATCAGCTGGCAGGCACAGCAGTAATTCTTGCTTCCAGCTGGCACTTTTGAATTCACAGTGGTTTCTGGAGTTCATAGGAAATTTGAGATCCATGCAAGATGACCAAGAAGGGAAAAACCCCACTGAAACCACAACAGGTCAACTTCAGTTAGCAAAAGAGCAAAGGAAATCGCAACAAGCATTATCAATGCTGAAATTAAAGCCTGGGCATAATTCATCTAAAGAGATATATCAAGGTGTGTAGGTAGGTTTCTATTTCTTCAATTATGATTTCTCCATCTCAAGCATTTTGTATGGCTTTTCAGAAATATAAAGGCTGACCACATCATAAATGGAGATTCTGGTCAGCTTACACTGCCCAGCACTTCTGTTATATCTGTTCACTCCCTTATGAGTTGGCATTTAAATAGAGCAGATTTTAAAACAAAAATATAACAAATACGGATGCTTCAAAATACAGTTTACAACTGCCTCATTACTGCTGGGGCAGGTGTTTAATCCATAGTGCTAATATTTACGTCTCAATTATTAAATGTTTTAACCAGGCTAAATGTGCTAGGATTTGCTTATGTTTAGGAGCTCAAAAGTAGATCAAGATAACACGTCTGGGTTCAGAAAAGTTATTTCCCTCAGGTACTGTTCTGTCTTTCTCATGGATCCTGATGACCCTAAGCTAATCACTACTTACAGTAAGTGCAATGTATTTGCCTAACCATTAAAAATAGGAACTTTAAATTTACAGAGTTTGCAGACAGTCCCCAGAGTGCTCCAGGACACTGAGGATGAATGGCAAAGAAGAATTTTTTATCTCTCCTTTTTCCCTTCTTCCACTCTGAAACAATCATCAATTACCCTTATCCACTAGCACCATCTCATCTAAGTTCATTTTCAAGATGAAGTTTCCTCGTTGGATGGTGGCTGTCCAATCCTCTTTCTGTCCATCATGGACTGCTTTAGCGCTGTCCCCAGATTGACAGCCTGAGAGCGAATCAATAATAATTATCAGACTGCAACCACAGCGAGCTGTGTAATTCTGTGATGGGATAGCACTGAACAAACAGCCCCACATCTACTGCCTCAGCTTTAAATATGTGCCTGTCCATTTAACTACTCTGATCATGTGGTTAGTAGTAAGCTCTTGGCCCTTTTTCCATCCCAAACATAAAACCTTTAAAAATTGCCTGCTACTTTAATGCAACCAGGCCATGTCCTGCCTTTTGCTGTCTAAAAGCACTGGCCAGCAGATGTTCAGTAAGACCATGAAAAAGAACAACACAACTGAACAGGAGGACTAGGCCAGTTTTCCTGGATGTGAGCAGCGTGCCCCAAGAGGAGAGAGAGGCATTTTGTGCACAGCAAATGCCAAATGTCTGAGGGGTTTTCCATAAGGCAGTAATGGTCCTGGCTCAGGCAGGATGCTGCAGGTGTCTCAGCCCTGCTGCATGTACATGCACACAGCAGATGCTGCTCAACTGCCCTAGCAGAGAAGCAGCTGGGCTAACAGAGAAGGAGGTTCATATTTTCCTGGGGAAAAAGTCCTGAGTATCTACAAGGTAAGGGGAGGCACGTTCACCCTCTGCCATAGACTCTTGGAAAATAGAAATGAGTACACACAGAGAGAAATTGGCACTGAAATAGTTTCCCGGTCAGTTTTGAATCTTAAGAGCAAAACTAACGTTCTGGAAGGCACACACTTCAAGGTATGAAATTCAGGTGTAGGAGAAGACACAATGTGAAAAAAGCACTGGTTTTAAATGAATAATTTTCACGTGATCCGGATGTTTAACAGAAGTATAAAGCAGCACAAAGTAGCACAAGAAGCAACAAAAGCTTTTACATAACCATCATGTGGAGTAGAGATTGGTAGGCTTGTAGGGTGAAGCCCAGAAACTGAAGACAGAAGAATGAAAAGGGTACAGTAAATAAGTAATCTTTTTACCTACTCTAAGAAATGTGAAATTGAGATTTCTTAGCAGATAACAAGACTAATTTCTTGACCCAAGGAATGGAAAATTTAAAAAATACATAAATCCATACATAACCACTCTACCACAGTTTTACTAAAATGGTGTGAGAGGACCTTGATGCAAGACATTTAACATGATGTGTACAGTAAAATAATTGTGAGCTGATTTTATGCTGCATTTCTTCAGATGTTTCTTGCAGTGTCAACCACAAACCAAGCCAAGGTTTCATGATGTGACAGACCAGTGTGAGGACATCTGGAAGAGCCAAGTGCCAAGACCAATCTATATTATTGATCCCACAAATGTTAGCATACAGCTGGGGAGAACTGGAGATCTACTGAAACATTAGGCAGGAAACAGGACATTTTCTAAAATATATGCACTTATAAAAGATATTGAATGTTAAATGGAGAGAATTCATCATGAAAAAAGAAACTCAATAAATCTTAGCCAACAGCTTGTTTTCTCCAGAACTAGGAGGACATGTGGAGTGTGTTCAGGATGTGGACACTGGACACTGATAGAAAGAGTTAGAAGAAATCCCAGGCAAACCAACAACTGCAAGGCAAAGAGGCCTTTCCAGAGAAACCTTAGAAGCAGCTTCAACACTGCAATGCAATCCATATCAGCAGCACAAGGCAGATCAAGGTGGGTGGTCTCCATAAATGACAGAAGATTACAAGATCTTTACAGGCTATGCTAGAAAATTATTTGAGACTTCCATCAGTGTATTCTTGATCTATCAAATATTAAAATGTATTCTAAAGCTTCCAGTACTTTCATTCTTACAAGATGAAGAATTGGCATAAAGTAGAATTTACATTGGCATAAAGTAGAAACAACATTTTACTTTGAGTAAAATGGGGCCAGTAACAAAAACAAACCTCTGCACTTTTAAGTATTTACGATGATTTTTATGAATTTATCAAATGTATTATTGAGAACTCCAGCACATAAGGGTCAACAAATAGTTTAACACAAATAAAGCAGAATTTGAACTGCAGTTCACATTCCCTCTTCATGGATTTCTGGCTTTCTGCCTTGGTCAAATTCCCTGATTCTATGACCAAGGAAAAAGGTAGCTGAGTTATTGCCTGGTTAGCAATCAGAATAAAAACAAAGGCTGAGAAAAAGCTTAGTGCTTCACAAGGACGCAAGGACAGTGAAAAAATGGCCCAGTCAGTCACAGAGTTGAAGGTCAGGATGCAGTCTTGAGTGTTATCCACCATTCCTAGATATTGGAAATCCTTATAAAGAGTCAGAAAGGTGTTGCATATTATGTGAGAGGTTTAACAGCAGTAAAGCTATTATTGCAGGAGCAATTTCTGAAAGCCTAACAGAAAATCTAACTCTTCAGTTCCAAACACAAAACAAGCTTATCATGCTTATCACTGAATTCCCACTGGAAGATCCCGAAATTCTACCTTCTCTTGTGGGGTTTTTCTCTTTTATTTTCCAGTGCCTTTTTTTTTTTTCAGAGAAGTGCTTACTGCCTCCAAACATACAGAGCTGCTTACTTTCTACTGGCAAGGAAGAAATTAAATGAAACAAGCCAGAGGCAGGATATTAATGCAGAGTGCATTAAAAGAAAAAAATTATGTTATGAACAGGGTAGTGACTGATTTATAAAATCAATCACATACTTTTGGCTCAATGTCATGTTATAAAAAGAACAATAACCCTGTTTACATGAACAGGATGATTAATCACTGTTTTCCTACTATTTAAGGTAGGCAATTTTTATTTCCTTTTTTCTTTCAGATTAGTAGGCAGCAACACAGTTGTTTTATAATATCAGTCAAATAATTGTATTCTGATGATAGTGAATTTAATGCACTGCTGTAGTTAAAAGGTCTGTCAGCAGAAATTCTGAAACAAACTTTCAGGCATCTCTAAGTAGACATAAAAATTCAATATTGGATTAAACTTGAATTTTATCAAGTTTTATCAAAGAAATATTACAAACTTGAATGCAGTATCTGTAGGTCACATTTTATAGCACTAGATACCAAGGCAAGCATTTGAGGCTGATTAGTTACACGACAACTGTTTTCCTTCTCACATGCACAAAAAACTGGCAAATTTTCAAGTCATTTAAAATGTTACTGCTCAAGGTGTGTCTGTCAATTACCAATTTGCCAAAGTTCCTTACTAGTGTAAAAGAGGATTATTTTACAGTTTGCCATCTCTGATAATTGCAAGGTAATACCTGTTACTGATATTTAAAACCAACACTTCAAGCCTTTTTACTTTCTAGAACTCAATAAATCTGCACTAATTGTCATTACTAACATCTTTACTTCCGATGCCTATTTTGTGGGATACATACAAAAAGAGAAATTAGAAAAGGAAATAAAAGTAGTGCCACTAGAAATTTTAACAAGACCATGGGATGTTTCTGCATGGGATGTCCATGCAGAAACATCCTGATTTTATAGGTCCTGCTATATTATTGCCACAACTGATAGCCAATAATAGACATAATCTTCACTCTGGTCTGAAAATGTGTATCCATCTCACCTGCACTAGAGTGGAGGTGTAAATAGGCAGTACATTTCCCTTGCACGGTGATTTTTGTCAAAACTTCAAAGGATTATAAACTTCATCTACTGCTTGAACAAAAGACAGCAGAAATGTAGGAAAATTCACAAATCCTTGAAAGGAATAATGGCTAAAGAAACTTATAAAAATGTCAAAATTAGGTACTATAGTGTCTTCTTGGGTTTCTTGCCTACTCCCATACCACAGAACTAAGATAAAACACAATTGTTTCTCACTGTATAACCTCATCACTCTCTGTGCTGCTAAATGCCAGCTCTGAGCCTTCTTTCATGGAAGGTTTTGTTCTAAGGCACTCCCTCTTTGAAATACTTCAGGAGACGCCCTCTTGCAGAGAGCAGAAATCAGTCAACCAATGCATCCTATTTTGATGGACTTTGAAATATAAAAAAAAAAAAAAAAAGGAAGTTACCTGAGGATCTTATAAACATCCAAGATGAGGACAACCTCCAGGAAACCCATTTTCACAAGTGACAAGAACCACTGAAGACCCTTCAATGGTTGGTCCAGACAAGACCAAGAGAGCAGCAGAAAGGTTAAGGCTTAAAGTGAAATGGACCTAGAGACTGGACTGCAGGGAATCATGCAGAGACATGAGGGCGTCTGAGGAGTCAGCCTTTCCTTCTCTTTCCTGGAGAACTCCCAGGTGACAACCAAGAAGCACATGAGAGCCTCACGGGGCTGTGGAAGAACAGGATTTCAGACCTGGAGCTGCAGTAAGGATGCAGAGGGTGACCCCACAGCAGAGTGTGGCTGCTCTGTGACCCACGACACAGGAGCACTGAGGACACAGGTGAAGCTCCCCAGGGACCCCTGTGCTGCTGAGAAATGGAGACTGAGAGGTGGGAGAGTCTGTGATATGTGCAGGGAGATAAGAGCCCACGGCCACTCTGCACTGCCTCTTCTGGCTGTGCTGGGAGGGGGAAGCTCAGCACTTAAAAAAGGGCTGAAGAACAGCTGTATCATCTTGGTTTGATGTATGCACTGTGAAAATATAGCTAGAGAGAGACTGCCTACAACTGATTGCAACTCTTTTCCTGTATTTCCTAGCATTTCTTCACTTCTTATGGTGCAAATGTTCACACTTGTACAAAAGTGCTCGATCTAAAGGCAGTATTCTAAAAGCATTTTAAAATTATTTCACACAGTCTGGGAGAGGAAGCTGACATTATTGTTGTTAGTGAAAATGATTTCTTTCTATTTCAAAGACGATTAAGTAAGATCTAACAAAATAATCATGTGGTATAATAGTCTAATAAGGAGTATTATTTACATGATGTCATCACAAATTTTTGCAATCTATAAAGTGCTGTCAATCAGCAATCAGTATAGAGATGTACTTGAACTTCTTGATGGGGTTTAAATTGGCAGATATCTTGAGACAAAAAGCTCTAGCTATGTTCCAGTATCATGCACAATTCATTCAGGTGGTAGGACAACAAAGGATTGCTTCCTAGCCATGAAGAATATAAAAAGTTAATTAAATTCTTGTCAGTGGTGAAAGCACTCCTTTCAAATTAAACTTCATTGACTACCAGCCTATACTTGCATAGTTAAAATTAGAGTATATTAAAATAATTTATCAAAATAAGCACACAAATACAATCAAAATTAACAGATTAAAAATACATTGATTAAACACACGCAAAATGTTGTTAATGTAATAAAGAAGAAACAGCACCACTTAGAGAAAACCTATATGTTGCCATTTAGGTCACATAGGCTTTTGTTGGTAGATTATTTATACCTTTTATTAGCTACTGTTGCCTTTCAAAGCTAGCTTTGATAGAGCTGTACAGAAAACTTACCACCCAGACTTCTTTTTATCCTTCAACTTTAAATTCTTGGAACATGATTTGACTCCATAACATCATCTCCCTCCCTGTTGCTGATAGAACCATGTGATCAAATGAAAATCATTTTCCATTTCTATTAGAAATATTTTTCACTTAAACTATAGACTAAAGTTATCTTTCTATACTGTCCATGTAAGTATTGTCAGAAAAAGAAGGGGATGATACAAAGCAAAGCTGAAGTCTAATAAAATCATAAATATATAATTGTGAGCAAACCCCATTTTTTTTGGAGTGTCGCAGAGTCCTGACTGTTTCAGCTCAATTGGCAGAAATGCAGCTAAGGAAACACAAATGTCAGTTTTAATTTCCACCTGAGATAAACAAGGTTTGGAGACCTAAACAACTCCAACAGGTTTCTTTTGATAGCCTTGACCATGGCTCCTGTGGTCAGCCTGAGGCATTTGATAAGGTGGTTTCAAAAGGTTTTCCTTCTGACTGAGGCAGGTCAAAAGGGATGCACCAGTCCCCAGTGAGATCTGGAGTCAGCAGTCAAATACAAGCTCTGCATTCATCAGTCCATCAACCAAGAAGTTAGAAAGTCTATGCTCAGACTTGTTCTTATTCTTCTAATCTGGCAATCTGAAGTCAGATATTGTTGCGGAAATTCACTTAACCCTTATATTGCTTTTATGCTCTTTTTTTTTCTATTTCTGGCAATGTTCTACACCTGGAATAACCCCCTGGGTAAGAACAGGTTTGTCATTTCATGTGATCAAGCATCACCCTGAAAGACAAATGCACAAGGCGCATCTTTGGTTGATTTCTGCAGATTTAACTTCTAAAGAAATAGTCTTTATTGGCTACAGCTTTGCAGCAGCATTTAACTGAGTTTTGTATCAATAATTTCTCATTATAGCAGTACAGAACTACTCATGGTAAGTACTTGACGATGTTGCATAGGACTCAGGAAAACTGCAAATTACCTTTTTAAAATTCAGGGAAATATCCTAGATTCAACCTAAACAAGTATCTCCTATAAAAAGCAAGTTGGAAAATCTTAGGCAAAGACTGAAAAAAACCAGAAGCTGCTTAGAACTTTCAGGTTTAAGCAGCAACACAAGATCTGATGCCTACACCATTGTTTCTCTTTCAAAACATGACATTTTATGTATTGTTTCATTTGTTGACTTGTCTGAATTATTTTATAAACTCATACCAACTGACAAAGAAAAACCACAGAGAAAAACTAGATTAAATTGTTTAGATAGAAAGAATTCCATTTAAGCGTAATTCCCCCGATAGCATTAATTTGGTAAAAGCCCTGGTACATGACCCAATCCTAACCTTATATTGAGCAGTCAAAGATAGCAAAAAAATTCATTGTCAATTCCAAGCTGCAATTGCACTTGTTTGCCACCAACAAAGGCACCTTATATCGTGTGCACAAAGTAACTAATAAGTGCCTGATTGAAGTTTTGACTTCTATTAGTCCAGCCAAGGCCAGAGCAATTTTCTGGGTTTGAATGTCCAGGGTTTAGTTGGATTCCCTTGAGGATGAGCAGGAAATGCTGCTAGACAAAAGATGCTCTGTGGCTGAACTGCTTCTTCTGCATTCAGTGCCACTGCACTGCTCCAGCTGCTCGAGCTGAGCTACTAATAACGTTTGTGTATGTCAGCCCTGGCTCCCAATAAAGACAAGGACATTATTCTTAAATGACATGTGAAGGTGTGATAATCAAGACACTGCATTCAGTCATGGTGGGGATTTTGATAGTGCTACTTCTCCAGATTATATCACAATCTTTTGTTCAGGTGCCACAGTAGTACTTGGTGTGTGATTTGCAAACAGGCAGATGAGAACTAACAGCATCTGTGATGTTATTTTTAATGTATTTGGGAATCAGTGAGATTATAACCACACTAATAGAGAATGACTGATGATTCCAGAAATGTTATGCTGATCAGTGAATGCACAAAGCACTCACCTGATTCAGAGTCTGTGTAACAAGCACTGACTTCAAAGGGATTTGAATCAGACTTTGAAGATTTACTGTGTTAACTGTGAATAGTCCACACTTCACTGGTATTGAAAAGCACGGTCATTTTCAGCCAACCTTCTCCTTCCTTATACCTTGCAGGGTTTACAGTGTATTGCAGGTTATTACTTGTTTTTATTAAATCCACTTTGAAGCCTGGGGCTAAATCCTAAAGTCCTTGCCCAGCCCTTCCCTTCTTCCCCCAGACAAACATCCCCACTGCCTGCAACGGGAGCCTGAAATCAGAGAAAGTAGAAATAATCGAATCTGCTTAAATTTAACATCAGCTTTTTGTTCACTGGTTTATCACGCTGTACCTTTATTCACCGGATGAACATACTTTATAGCAGTGTTATCCTTTATGAGCACTAATAAGGAGGGAGGGATTATACACAGAACTTTTTTACTTGTTCTGTAAATTTGATCATGAAGTGTTTCCGCAGAAGGAGATTTTATTGAAACTATTACTTATCTTGTGATTCAGGCAGTGCAGACCTGTAAGATCTGCAAAGTTTACAAGGTGCTAAACAATACCCAAACCAAGCAGATTAGCTGAGATAGATGCCAGGGTAATTATAGGCAGTAATGCCTCTACAGAGTCCTGAGTGTTCAGAATGGAAGACAATGTTTTATATTTAAAGGATCAGACAAAATAAGATATTGTTCTTCCTCTCTGGAATCAAAATTAAATAGGAATTGTTTATTAAAGTTTGTAATCCTGAATTAAACAGTAATTCCTCTAAACCTATTGGAAATCACTATAATTAGGCCATTAACACACAGTGCTCCACTAAGAACAGAGTCCCAGTGCTAAGGAGTTCTAGAGAAGCAGCTGTTTTCTGTCCTGAGCAGGCATCGTCAGAACCAAAAGAGCTGGGACCTCCACATTTTTCACTATAATATTTTGAAATTATTTCTGTTATTAAACTCCTTTCCATTCTGTAGTACTTTAAACCCATCTCTTTCTCATCCAATGTGGCCTTGTGTCCCCTCCATCATTAGCTCCCAGCACCTGAGTGTGCCCAGGGTCTGAGCACCCGTTTTAAAGAGCAGTATCTGTGCTTGCAAAATCTGATTACTCTCCTCAGCTCTGAGGGGGGTGCAAAGAAATCCTGTAACTGCTCCACAGTGCACACAAAGTCCCTGTCTGTGCCAAGGGCTGTATGGGGATTCCCCATTCTCCTTCTCTGGGACCACAGAAAATGAGGGACTCGTGTTTTTCACACGATCTCTTCCACACACACTCCACACGAGACTCCACTGTGGTCCCAGAGCTGCTGTGTGCTGCCGTGGGGAGTGTAAGGAGACAGGCCACTCTTCCCAATCGATGATTTCCCTTGCAAACAGGGGGCTGAAGGCACTAAGGGAGGCTGATTTCCAGTGGAGAAAATGTTCTCCTATGCTGAACATAGAGAGTATTTAACAAGTGTCAAAGCTGGGATAAGGAAATTGCACAGTTCTGCTTTGGCTGACATAACACTCAGCTGAAACATACACTAGAAAAAAAAAATGCACCCGACAGACAGAAATCCCCACCTTTTTCCACATATAAAAAAATAAACTTTTGGATTCCCTTGAGCCTACAAGAGTCTGTTCATGTCACCTACCATGGATTTGTGCCTGGGTGTAAGGGAATGATAGGACCTTTCATGTTTACAGCCCATGCTGAATGGAGGGGGACCAGGGGAGAGTATTGCATAAACCCCCCTACATCTGCTGCAGTTCCACCCAAGCTGCAACAAGAGATAGACACACAGAGGATCACAATTACCTACACATTGTTTAATGAATGCCAACACCTTCAGGGGAAATCAGAATATTTTAATAGACAAAATCATTTCAGTTCAGTGTAGCTGATATAGAAGTTCATCACTCCCATGTCTATCATGATGTTGGAAAGCTTTTTAAAGAAGCAATGATAAGTGAAACCATGAATAGAATGGTTAAAATGGAACCTCTTCAATCAGCTGATAGAACAGAAACATGCCAGTTAATTTCCAGAGGCCTTTAGGCATGTATTTATTACTTGAATTCTAATCAAAATTATAGACAGAACAGGAAAAAGTGCAATTACAGGTCTGTTGCGATACAAAACAAGTCCAAAAAACTATGGATAATTGCATCTGCACATTTCTAAACTAATATACTTACATGCTGCCAAGACTAATACACTTTATTTGATTTCTGGCTGCAAAAACCAATGATATATGTTAACCTGGTATCTGATTTTCAGCAAGGATACCTAAGTACTATTTAACACTGACAGTTATAGATAGCTTAGCATTTAACTGGAGTCTCCCTTGACCTCAATTACCACATTAAAATATTGTTAACAAATTTAGAGTCAAATTGGCATTTATTGTACAAGATTAGGTTCACTCTGAGTAATTTACATATTGTCATCAGGTCTGCCAAGTGCTTACATCTTCATGTAGTTTGGGGAAAGCAGCCAACATTGATATTATCAGGGCAGATGTGATGACAAATAATAAAGTTTTGTTCCCATGACAAAGTGGAATTTTCCCTTTGACAACAATAGACAAGGATTTCACCCACAAAAGCTATTATCCTATATACTGCCTGCATTCTTTGTACCACAATTTAAAGAATTCATATATACAAGAGGAAAATTTCCATCATTTTTGACCCATCTGAACAGTTTTTCCACAGTCTGAAGTGGTGTGTGTGACACTGTAACCTGATGCTTCTGTGGCAGTGATTGTTTTGTTACGTATTTCAGTTTCAGCATCACTATTGCAGGTAACAGAATACTAAGTCTGCTTCCCATATTTTCACATGCTTGTGTGTTCAAGGTGACACATGAAAGATGAGAATGAAAATGTGCTCACACTCATGTATGAAATACATGAAAAATAAAATACATACGCATGTGTTCCACTTGTGCCTCTTAGATTAACAGGTTTTCCAATATTTAGAATTGATGACTGTCTCCTGTTTCAACCTATTTTTGTGCCCTTTAAATTTTAGCCATGAGGGAATAAGTCACACAGCATTAGTAATCTAACTTTGATCAGCCTTGGAAGTCCCATGGGGAAAAGTCATGAAGCCTCTGCTCAGTTTAAAGTCGATCCCTAATCAGACAAAATGCCTAATAATTTCAGTAATGATTTTATAAGGACTCAGGGATTTGTTCTACTCTTACTAAGCAATGCAGAAGAGGGATCATAGAGTACTTCCAGTTTGCCCTCAATCTAAAAGGGTATTTAGTGCATTAGGGAAGATCTCATAAGAAATGCTTTCTTAAAGGCAGATTCTGCAGGCTGGGAGATTTCCAAGGTATGTAATCCCTTTAGCAGAAACATCAATTTATCTCAGCATGCTGTAAAAACCATAATAGCAAACAAAACTACAAATCCAGAGATCAGTTTCTGCCTGATTTTCAGCCTTAAGTGTTTCTTGAGACCTGCAGACACTGACATTCTTTGGTTGCTTCTGAAAATTGTTTCGCTTCCCTCCACTGTAAATCTTTGGAGTTGTGTGCAGCTCTGTGGCTGGTCTCTCAAAATGCTGACGTTACAGCTCCATATCTGCAATGCTTTCATTCCAGCTTGCCCAGCTTTGTAGAGCTGCCATTCCTTAATCTTGCTTGTTCTTTTTTTTAACTTCTTAAGAGGAAAAAGGGTTTTAGGGTAAACTAAAGGGAGAAATTTCGTACTGAAGTTTGTAGAGATTCTCAAAGAACTTAATCTGCTTGAAGACATTTTCTACATGAATCAGTCAGAATCTGGAGGCCTTTTTGAAGAAGAGTTACCACAAAATTCCCTGAAGACCTTTCTTGCAAAAACCAAGACACTCCTACTACTCCTGAACTACCAAAACCCAAAATAAGGCATATTTCAACTCCAATTGAGGTACTGACCCTAAAAGTCTCTGTAGACTTAAGGAGGGTCTTTGGCTTTAGAGCTGGAGTCATGTAGTAGTTTTTCCTACAAAACACTCACATTGGTCAAATCCGAAGTATTTCTTGCACATACAGATAGGTCAAAATAACTGCTGTTAGTTGTCTGAGGGTTTTTTTACTGTTTCATTTTTTTTTCTTTTCAATAAGGAAAACATATTTTGAAATAGCTATTCCTGTTAGATACTTAAAATTTGCAAGTTTACATAAAAGAAAGATTACATGAGTGAAATTAGAAAATTATGCAGGCATTATAAAAGGTGAGAAACTCCTTTTTATTTCAACAGCATATTCTGTTTATAAAGAGTCAGAACCTTCCAACAGCCTCATCTCAAGGGGCTATGTTCAAAGTTACGCTGAGGAAAAATCCAGACAATATTCCAAGTAGTGAAAAATTTTGAGTAATATTTGACTCTCATAAAGGACTTGAGGCTTTTCTGACCCATCAATCACAAGAATTTCAGATTCAGAATGTGTGGGGCTGTCAGTTTGGCCTTACAACTCTTTTTTTTGGCCTTTCCTGAGGACAAGACTGGAAGTGTCTGCAGGTTTTTCACTATTTTATTTACAGCCAAGCAGGATGTCACTGAGTTAATGGCTTGCTCCAGTTAGGAACTCCTGGTCTGGAGCCTGGGAGAGTTGGTTAATTTTGGATAAAATGCTTTAAGTAGTGGCCTCTGTGCAAATAGTTGCCAAAGGCACTTTGGTATACTTTTGCTTAACAACCATGAGGTAAACTGAAATACTTTTCAGAATGTAACTTAAGCACAGAACATTAAGAGCAAATGTCCCAGTAACTACTGTCCTGGAAACATCATATACTGACTAATCACCAGTGAGCAGATTGACATGGTCAATTCAGCAAAATGCACATCCATACACATTAAATGTACTGTGCTACAGAAATGCCCTGAACAGACTCAAACCTCAGGCTCACCTGGAGCATCAGTGCATTGCCAAACCTACAGCTGGCCTCAATACTGAGGCACTTGGCAGAAAAATCACTTCCTGTGAGCTGAAATATCTGCTACAGCACATTGCTGGATCCCAAACAGAGTGCACAAAACCTCTCTTTTTTAAAAACTACCACCTTCTTTGGTGAACAGAGAACTGGTGGAGTTCACAAGCTGAGGGTTTCTCCCCAACAGCCCCAGGACTTGGATTCTGTGCAAGCAAACTCCCTTCAGTTTGGAACAGGACCCAGCTGAAGCCAGTTTACAGCAGGGTTTGCCAGTGGATTAGTATTCAGCTGCATTATTCTGGACTCCCAGTTTCAACCAAGCATTTTTCACAAATCCTTGATCTTTCTAGTCCTCAGGAAAGCTGATGTCCTTATATACATCTTGAGATTTTCAGTGGAATTTAATGTGCTTGCTGAAAATCCTCATAATACAGAGCATGAGTGCCAAGTCACTACAACAATGGCTGGTGTAGCATTGCAGTGAGATTTATTGCTTGCCATTTGCAATGTGAATGTGTGCTCCACACCATCTCTGAGGGACCAGGCAGTTCTCATACAGTTACAGTGCCATCCTATACACCTCAGAGTCAACCCTCCTGTAGATCAACAACTCTTACTATAAAATGCCAGTAACCTAATAACAGTACATTAGACAGTTCATGAAACTCCTCTCACTCTTTAAATACATCTTGCAAAAGGAAAAGGGTCCTAAAACATACCCTATAACTTGACCATTTCAAGCCAGGAGTAGATGTCATTCCAGGCCCCGAGACTCTCAAAGAGAAAGCTATTGCAGCAATCTGTGGACTGAAAGGAAGACAACTGGTTTCTCTTACCTTTCTATATAAAAGACTTCTATGTGCACCACAGAAGCTTTTCAATTTTATTATAAAACCTCATTACTTCTTTTTATTGCAGACTTAGTGGAGCCTTCTTGTAGAAATTAATCATATGATTAACTATGAGATGGTCTTTTAATACTGTATAAACCATATATTGCTAAATGTCCTTCTTGACCCTTTATTTGCAACTTGGGTATTCTCATAGGACAGAAAATAAGAGACAAATCAATGCAATAAGATATTTCATCCAGGGCTTCCTGCCCTACCTTAAACTCACATTATTTTAAATCTTATTATGCAGGGAAGGTATGGGATCAAATTCACAGCTGTCAGAAGCCATTAGAGTCAGTGGAACTCTACCTGCTTATTCTACCAGGGAATCTGGCCAACATCAGGCCTTTTATTCTTGGTTACCTTAACACCTTAAACAGGGGAAGTTTTGCAATACAATGGAGATAGAGTAATGCATCTCCAAATTAAAGACACTGCCCAGCACAAGATGCACAAACTTTAAAAGCAATAACTCTTCACAAGAGGCTGCAGACAGAAGTTATCAAGAGCAGCAGTATTCAGAACAGACAAAATGGGGAAAAAAAATCCAACCCAGACATAAGTTCCACTGTCCCTGGAACTCCTAAATCCACGTGTGAGTCTGCAGCTGCACAGAAACAGCTCTTTTCATCTGCTTTGCTCTTTGAGTGGCGGAGCTGCTGTTGCCAGGAAATCCAAGCTGCAAATTCAAAACGGATTCAAGTCCCTCTCTTGGAGGAGTGGCACTGAATGAGCCCATCCCCACCCCACACTGCAGCAGCTGTCCCGGGACCCTCTTTTAGTCCTGATCATTATCAGAAGCTGGAGCATTTCTCAGTCTATTGAGTGAAGCAAATGTCAGCCAAGATTTCTGCAGCACCTGAGAGCTTTTTTCACAGCTTGAAGCCACAGCACATGAACCTTGCTGTGGAGGCTCTAGAGACTCTTTGGGAAAGGGATTTTGTTATGTACTTTCACTGGATCCTGGGGCCCAGGCAGTGATGCTGCAGCCCAGCCACCTTCTTCTTCCCTGTGCTCCAGGCAGGCAGCTCTCAGCTGAGCCCCTGGGCACGTGGGAGCTGAAATTCCCTTTGAATGAGAGCAGCATTTCCACCCAAGGTGAAACACTCTCTCCACAAACCCCCAGAGCCTCTGAGGTTACTTTTTGCTACTTCAGAAATTCTACAAAACTCTACTTGCTTTAATCAGCAGCTCTGCCTGATGGCCAAAGCAGTTCTCTAAGGGAAAGAAATGAAAGAGTTCTGAGACCTATTGAATATTTTTCAGACTTTTCCACTGGGTCAGCACAAGGAGTTTTAGTTTTTAATTGTAGACATTTCAAATAGAAATATTTCATGACATACATGTAAAGTTTATGCTAACGTTTTTTAAAAAGCTTTATATCCAGCATATTCAATTGAGGATTTATACCGACATATTTCAAATATGATTTTTTAGCACATCTCAGTTTACATATTTGTAGACTAGCCACGCTAATCAAAGGTATGCAAGTGTCTATGAGGGCAGGTAGGTATGTGCTTAGACATTTGTGCCAATCTACTACGAATTTTCCCTGACAAAAACTTGAAACACCTACATTGTTTTGTAAACCTGACCCAGAGAGTGGAGCTCATCACTGCTCAGCACTGATTGTGCCTGAGAAAAGCACTTATTAAAGTCCTTAAAATATTAAGTTAGCTATCTGCTGTTGATGTAATGTTGTAACAGAATTTGTTATGTGCAGATATTTAGGAGTTTCAAAACAGTGCAGGGAAATGTCAGCAACTTTTTTTTTTTTTCTTTAGAACCAAGTAGAATACGAATTGCTGACTTAAAATACTGCCTGCTAATCTTCAACTACTTGTGCATTTTCACAGGACTGCAGGCTTCAGCTGGGCTGAAATGCAGAATTTGTAGTGGGCTGGGTACTGCAGTGAGAGCCAAGACATCCCTAGAGGGGTTCAGCACCTGGCAGGAACAATTGTAATGTTCAGCATGTGGGTAACAGGGAAAAAAAATCAGCCTCAGGAGTGGGACTCTCATCTTTCCACAAGTACAAACCAGGAATATATCTTCTGAAATCAAGCAAGCTTGATCACAGAGAGAGGAAGATCAGACTTGGATGTATCTAAATATAAACCCAACATGGATTACTTTTACAAAACCCTGGCTACCTTTGCTTTTTACCCAATGGAGACTGTATCCAAATCTGCTGCTCACCATAATGTGCATCATACAGAGATGTGAAAGCTGATGCAAGTGAATTTGCATAGACCTGGCAATCTTCTCTAGTTTATTTTAGTACATTGCAAGACAGTCCAATATTATCCACTTCAGTATAAACTTGTCTTTTCAGCTATTTCTACGGCGAATGAAGTGTGTGCCTTCTACTGCAGTTCTACTCAAATCCATCTATCATTTTATTGACCCACCGAGGAAAAAAATGTCCCTTTTTCCAGCTCACAGATATGAGTTCTTCATGACCACAGAGCAGAGACACTGCTGAAGATATTTTAAAAGCTGTAGATTTTTTTCTCTTTGTGTAAATATGATGCAAAAGAAAGAAAAAAGGGGCAAGTGTCCTTACAGGAATTGTGTCCTGCAGAAAACAGGAACTTGGTTAAGGATAAAATCCTTACTATAAATGAAAGAACCCAAAACCACAGAAGGAACCCAGCACTGACAGAGCGCCCCGTACAGGAGCTAAGCAGCACACAGGATTTGCCAATCCTTTGCTCTAGAGCAGCTGAGCCTGGTTTGTCCTTGGCACAAGGTACCACGTGAAGAGCTGCCCCACTCCATTTGCAGGGTTTGTCTGCAGCCATAGATCCCCAAGCTCAGAGTCACCCCACCCCTTTCTTGGATGCTCCCTGCTCATCCTACCCCAGCTCAGACCTGCCTGGGAAGGGCTCTGTGGGCAGGGATTCTCCAGGACAATGTGGGATTTTCTTCTTGTGGGAGGGAGTCTCCTCAGTGGCTGTGAGCCCCTAATCCCACTGCAGCAAGATCCCAGTCCACCCCACACCTGCAGCTCACGGAGCTCTGCCAGGCAGGACAGAGTGATGGGGGCACTCTGTGGCTTCAGGAGATGGAGACATTGTGCTAACCCAAGCCACCTCCTCTACTGATGCAGTGTAGGGAACATCAACTGACCACAGAAGACAAAACACACCTTTAATATAGGCCAGTTGGCAAAAGCTGGCACAATGTTGTACTTTGGTAGCAACACAGACATTTCAGCTGTGCTCAGCTGCTGGAACGCTTTCAGGTTTCCAATGCCATGAATTCTTTTAGTGCCTTGTAAGCTTGGTGATGTACATTAAGTTCCTTGCCTATGAGCTGGGTGGGATTCCTCACCCAGCTGAGTGAGGAACGGGTGAGGAACATGCAACAGAAAACAGAGAATACAGGGCTTTGATGTTATCAGCATGGAACCTGTACCTGGGCTTCACCAGCCATGAAATGCCTACCCAAAACAATACATCAGCATTTTTCACAGAATGCTGCTGAAGGGAGACAGGGTATTAGTCTGAGTGAGCTGTACAATTTGTCACTTTTTTTTGTATGACCGTGGTCACACCATTTCATTTTCTCATCCACCTTTCCAGACAGCCAGTAAGGAAAAATAGCACATCAATGCTTTTCAGAGATGGATATTCATGCTTGCAGGATATTCAAATATTATTGAAATGGGACAGTTTTATTCCTTAGATAGATGATGATCGAATCAAGAAAAAGGTAGATATTCAGATTGTTTATACGGACTTTGTTCCTTAGATGAAGAGTTTCCTTATAAAGTCCTGAGATTCCAGTTTCTCATATGGCATGAAAATGCAGGTTTTCCCTTTAAAGCAGTGATCTTTTGACAGCAATCCTTAAAATCTAATTAAAGACCTTTTACACCTTTTGTTTGATCCCTTCCCCTTTTTCATTCCCAGTACCTTTGAGACTTTTTTCCAGCAGCATCTCTCATTTCTGACAGAGATAGCATATGGCTCCCTGAGAAATCCATCTCCCCCCAGCAGTTCCCTGTACAGTGGGGAAACCCAAGCTGTTTTCTTACTACTGACATAGAAACCTCAGTTCTGGGTTATGTCCCTATCACTGTCTTTGCTATATTTGTAGTTGAAAGAAAGGTACAGTTTGGAACTTAAAAATCAATGGTAATTGTTTGGTCTTTGTACAAATTATCTTCAAGTCAAAGATGCAATTTTGTCAGATATTATACTGATTGGAAATCCATTTTTACCAGCTAAAGTATTTTTAGGCATCTCACAAACTCATCCTTAAAGACTCGGATCCCAACCATTTTACAGGAGAGGAGCATTTGTCTCTATATACATAAAGATTCAGATCTTAAAAATTCAGAAAAATCAGAAGTGATGAGTTGATGGAAATGTTAAATAAGCTTTGAATGACTGGACATCTATCCTCTTGTAGATTTGTGAAAATAGGAAAAAATGGGCAAAAGTGGGATTGCTTCAAAATCCCTCACTACAGACAGTGCACAGTGCAACAAAACAAATGCAGTGTGTGACCTCACTGAGAGCAGCAATGACAACATCACACGCACATCTTTCAAGATACAAAGTGTGCAGCTGGCTGGCACACACCTAACCTCCCCTGCAGCAGTCTTTACAACTGCTCAAGAAATTCAGGAGCTGAACATATAAACCCACCAATTCAGACTCTGCCCTCCTTTTCCTTTGGCTGGAGCAGAAGCAGGAACCACACGAACTGCTTTGACCTCATAGATTCTGAGCCAGCACTATGTATCTTCACAGCAGCACTCAATGCCACACTTTATAAATGGACATATTTGGAACCCTACTTCAAGAGAATTTTCTACATCCCCTGACCTTTTGCTTTGGCTCCACCTTCTCTGATCAATAAAAGAAAAAAATCCCACTTTTTTCTTTCTCATTTACAAGGCACACCCTGTTTTCCCCACATCTGCTGACTCCAACTGCCAGAGGTAAGTTCCTGCCTCTCTTCATCTCACCCCACGACCTTTTTTTTTTTTAAAGAGCACTTATATCCCCTTCTGTGTTGTCCTTATTAGTTTGATTGAGCCTTCCAGAAAGCTCTGGAAAGCTACAGAGGGACTTTCACTCAAAAACCAGTTTAAAAGCCCTATTCTGTATGATGCCAGCCAGGCTCTCGATAAAATGAGTTCAGGCCTCTGCTGAGCTACTGCCTGATGTTCTGGCCCAAGGCACCTCAGCCCCCAGCCTGCTCCTGGCTGGACACAGCACCAAGCACAGGGTCTTGGCTCAGCAGTCATCCATCTTACGATGAGACAGTTAATAGTGGTCTAAATTAGCCTCAGACACACCATTGATTTGGTGATGCTGTATGATCTGCGTGGCACTAGAACATAGATCTATCTCCAGATGACTTCAGTATTTTTTTGCCCATTCCAGGATTCCTCACTCCTCCAAATCTTTTTCCTCTAACTTACAGAATACAGGTCAGTTCAATCCTTCTTTATAAGTCATACTTCCAAAACCTTAAATCATGCATTTGTTTGCCTTCCACTGCACTTTTACAAGCTCAGTCAGCAATGTCCTTCCTATAATACATTGCAGAATTGCAGATACTCCAAATGGAACCTGACTAGCGATTTTCAAAGTGGCAGAGTAACTACAGTAGTAACAACACACATTTGCTTGCATTTGTACTTCTGCCAAAGTTTTCCGTTCAAAAGTGTATTTGAATCTCTGGTTTCCCAGAGCTAGAAAGGAACTGATGCATCTCTGAAGGCAAAAGCAAATGGCCTAAGCCATAATGGTAGGGGTTCCTTCCCAAATATATTCCTCCAAAGTTGGCAAAACCCCTTTCAGAGTAATTCCCATGTCTAATCCCTTACATGCAAACGTAACATACTGAATATATCCACAGCAGTGATTTTAGGTGTTGTAAGAAGCATCAATATTAAATCAGTAACATTCATACCCAGTTAATCAAATGAATCCAGAGCCAAAACCTCAGAGTCACTCTAAGGGCTTCCACCCTCTTTGATTTCCTATTCTTTGGATGAGATGCACACTACAATCTCTTTAGTAAAAATCCCTTAGAGAACTTTGCAAAAATCCTTCAGTACAACAGTCTGGCTCAGATCCATCTACTATAATTATATTTCATTATCAACAGCCTCTCCTTCACAGTCTTACTCTATCATTCTGTAACACAGTCTAATATCCAGTGCTTAGGAGCTGCTGCATTACACCTTGCAGAGGGCATCCTTTCAATAAGCAGGGTATTAAGCCCAATTTAAACTTCGCTTAAATTGATGTTTTATGGCAAAATATACCACATAGAAGTACTGCTAATGACCATCACCTCTCTCCCAAGATTCTCTGTGGATGGGTTAACAGTTTAGATCTGTCGGAGATTACTTACTCCCCATAACTCCAAACTTGATACAAGTCCCTGTGTTTACCTGTTGAGATGGCACGATGCCTGGCTGCTCACAAGTTGCTCAGACACTTCCCCTAAGACATAAGTTTCCAGGGAATATGAAAGCTCAGACAGGAGGCCTAGATAACATTTAAGTGCCATCACTTTTACAGGAAATCCTTTCCACTGTGACAGCTCTGCCACACTGGTGTCACATCCCTCTTTACACTTCATCACGCCTGTTCACACTTTGGTGCATTGATGAATCAATTAAAGCATTTTCTTGGCTTTTTCTCTCTCCCTTTTGCATCAATATGGGACAGTTGGCTCACAGCATGACAAACTTTCACATCTAGATTTTCAAACTTTTCCTGTAAGCTAACAGGAATACATGTTCCACATGTAAATTAACCAGCATAGCAGGAGGACAGTGGAGCATTTCTCTGGCTCTACTCTGTTTTCTTGCAAATTTTACAAAACAGTGGCTCCAATCTCCCAGAACTGGTAGACTGAAAAAGAGTGTCTGGTTTACTTTTTATGAGTATGGGTCTTGCAACAGCTATGACTATTCAAAGCTATTATGTTTGGATTGTGTGCTAAAAATACTATATTCCTGGTGTCTGTTCCAAAATTTGGAAATCTTAATGAACACACAGAACTCTGAACCTAATTTGGGTTTCTGCTAGAATTGACTTGAATTTCAGGAGTGATACATGCCCAGAAATCCCAGTGCAATTAGAAGTACTTAAGGCACTTGACAGCTTGTGAAACACAGCTTCTTTTACCCAGATGCTGGAGCAGGGGATTGAATCTACATTTAGGTAACCATGTTCAAACAAGTTTGTATTACTGAGGTTACCATGCACTTAGCAGTGCAAACCATGCAGAGCCTTTGGATATCAGGTCTATGAAATGCCCACTTTTCATAACTACTAAGATGTATTGGCATATCTCCATGGAAATCAGACTAAAAAAAATGATCACATTCTAAAGGTTTTCAGAACTGCTTAAAGAGAGTAACTCCAGAGTAACCACATCTCTGTCTAGATGAAAGCTTGCCCACTTTTGAAATTGTGGGGTGGAATCTCCCCCAAAAGGAAATGAATGAGTCTCAGACCTGCTGCTCTTGTCCTGGACTGTCACAGTGTCATTGCAGAACCAGCTCTAGAACTGGCAGGACACAGAAACAGGCTCCTCACCTGCTCTTACACATTGTAACTACATAAATACACACGGGTAAGTGCCTTTATATACGTACACACCAATCAGAACAACAGTGTGAAAATAGAGATATTTTGCGTAACAGTAATTGAAGGAAATATATTTTCACCCAAGTTTAGTATCATGGGTGTCCACCCCAAATTATATGAGCCCTGCAAGATTTACCAGTGCCACTCAAAGCCCACAAAAACTGTACTGCTGAGACCATGACAGCACCTTTCTAAAAACATAAAGTAATCCACTAATGACTATTTCTCTGTCAAATCCTTCACTAGGTAAGAAGCAAACTAACATGTGCTCTTTGAGGACAGCTACATTATCCTTTAAATAAAAGGATTTTTAAGTTACACTTCTCTCCATATGTGACATATAGGCCCTTCATAAAAATAAAGTGCTTAATACTACAGTTTTTCTAATGAAAGTTGACCCTACTATCTACTAGTAATTTCTCTAAAAAGTGTTTTCACGATGGGTCCAACCTATAATATGCAGCTTTGCAATGGATTTTAAGATATACATTTTATCCTAAGCACGATTAAAACTCTTACCCATTAAAATCCTTCTTAACCTGTTGCAGCATCAAAGAGGCAGCAAAGAGGCATCCTAAGCCTTTCCCATAACACTTTTTCAAGATGACAAGGCAAAAGAAACGTGTTAAAGCTTCTGCAACCTCTAATTCATGAAATTAGGTATTTCCCAATTAGAAAAGAAAGCACTTCCAGGAAAAGTGACACATGAGTGTTTACTTTCTGTTTAAAGACTTTTTTGATTAAAAGATACTGAAACAGATAACACAACAAAATTAGTTTTTGCTGTGATGGTCAGGTTAAGGTTTATGCTGTTGCTAGGATATGCTGCCCTATCACAGCCAATCTTGACAGTGAAAATTGGTGCCTTAATTTCCCAGTGGTCCATGCTACTTCTGACTTCGGCCTCAGTCTGGTTAATCATGCTGTCATTCTCACTACAGATTGCCTTTTGACATCTTCATCTGCAAAAAGATTCTATAGTCAAGTCTGACTACAGTGAGTCAATTCAGCGTTTCACTGGTGGTCAAGACTGAAGCAGTGGTCAAGTTTCTTGTGAAAAGAAGAGATTCACGGAAGGATGAGGAATACAATAACTGAAGTTATTTTGCCTGGCAGAGGCAGGCACGGACCATGCTTGAGCAAAAGGTAATTGAAGCAGTGATCACATTTGGGCCCTGGTACTGCAGTGTCAGGAGCCATTGACACTGCTCCAGGAGTCAAGAGACAGAGTCTGCCCCTGCTTGTGCTGGTTTAAAGAACAAACCAAAGCTGCTTCTGATTTACAGCTGAGAACAGAAGCGAGCACTGTGCTCAGTATCTTCTTGTCTCAAATGACAGGTCCTGTTGAAGGTACATGTTTAAACAGTTCAGACAGCTTTCTTCCCTAAAAGTTAACTTTCTCAGATTTTGCTGTGATTCCTATGACACTGTTCATAATGTGTGATCCATTGGTGTAATGGATCATCTGTATTAATTCCTTCACAAAACTGCAATTCACTCCCTCAGCTACCTACACATCCACCCCCTCCAAGGGAGTTCCAGGGTGTCATGAGATGCCCAAGAGAGCACACCCTGCAAAGACATGCCTGCTGTCTATGCTGCTCAAAACCCTCTCTGAGGATGAGTGACAGGTGTCTTTGCCTGAAGAGAAACACAGAAAACTTTACAAGATTCAAACAAGGTGACTTCTAGCAGGCTGAAAAGCAGGCATCTGTCTGAGAAATAAAATTAACCTGTGTGTTATACAAGGTAAGAAATTAATTCAGTTAGAAAATCAAAACAGAGACTGTAATTTACACATAATTATATCCAAACTACATGTTTGTTTGGTTTGGGGTTTTTTTCTAAACATGTTATTGCTTTCACTGCCATATAAGTTTAATGTGTCCGCAAATTACATTAGACCCCCATTTCCACCAGAGAATACAAGCAGATGTCAAAATTATGCCAGTGGAGAAATGCAACAAAACACTGTGCTGTTCTGCTATAGGTAGGAATGAACAGGAAGCATTTTAGTATTTTGAATAATTTATCAATGCTCTCGAAAAGCAGATGTGCTCTCATTAACACTGTCTCTCTGCCCTCACCAGCAAGATTTCTTCTGGTGCCAGTATTCTACTATTTTTTCCCACAATTATAAAAGCAGACCACTGACTACAGAAAACTACAAAGAAACAGTACCATCAGCCTTGCAGCAGATTTCTCAACAAGTTCTATTATTTTATTAGACAAGAGCAGAAAGATCATCTGATGCTCCTAGTCCCTTCCTTGGCACCTGGCAGGTATCCTAGCTGTGAAGACAGCAATTACTCATGGGGGGAAAAAATTCCTTATTTGTAGTAAAACAAATGAGCCAAACTTGCTTACAGTGCCAATAGCTTCAGTAAAGGCATCGAAAATTAAAATTCTCTTTCTCTCAGAAAGAGGAAATAACCCTCAACATAACCTATATAAGAACTTGAAGTTTCTAGGAGACAGCACAGCCCAAATGAATCTGACTAATGGAGGAGCTAAAGGGAAGTGCACAGAGTTACAGGACACTAAAACAGGAAAGTGAGCAAGAGATTGATTGGAAGAGTGGCTAATGAAATAATTCAAATTATTTGGAGTATATAACCCAAACTCAGAATGAAACCCAAATCTCAGTATAAAGATTCTGCTTTGCAAGTACACAAAATGGCAAATAAAAGCTTGGATTTTAAACAAAGCATAGGGATCTGCTTGGTCAAAGAGTTTCCAGAAAGGATTTCCAATTAGTATCACCAGAATTCCTCTGCTGATTCATAGAATCTCACTAACAAAGGCACTGCTGCTGTTTAAAGTAACACCAGTGTTACCCCTCACATGTAATATTTACACACAGCACATATGCAGCAGTGACATACATGTACTAAACTCTGAAACCAAGTGATAAATTGCATTTCTCCAGCACCTCTGATCACCTCACCTGCACTCTGCCCACTAATCCATCTTTGCCAGGACTACCTCTAACCTTCCAAACCTATCAGCTGCTTGCAGACAACCATCATTTTTTTCAGATAATAACCTGCTAAAAAAAATGTTTTCTTCCTTCCTACAAATGAGGAATTTGCCCCCAAAATGTATTGGTCTGAGGTTCAGGGCATTCTTGGAGCACTGACAAGTTTAAAGTCCAATATCTCAGAACACTTGAAGGTTAGAGCTGAGTACTTTATATAAATGGGGAAGAGGCACAAACTCCCCTAATTGTTCAGTATGCTCTTGAGCAGATGTAAAAGTTTTTATTTTAGTCATGGTAGATCATAAGATGTCAATTTTTCAATTTCCAGTGCTCTGAGGCACAGAAAGGCTCTCAGCTCATGTTTAAATGCTCTAAAGTTAGTTATTCAGGTTCTCTGTCTGTAAAATTAAGTTCACAACACTGAAGAAGGTTGGTACAAAGGAAATAAAGAGAACATCATACACACATGATCCTTAAAAATTGCAAAATACATCTACTGCTACATGGCTCTGTACTTTACCAGTCTAAGTTTATTCACATCAAATCAACTCTAAGTACAGCTAATTTTGTCACACGCTCGGATTTAATTTTTTTTTCTTCTGTGGTATAAACAAAATGCCAGGACACACTGTCAACATTTCCATTAAGTGGGTGCACGTACAGAGAACTACTGAAATGGAAGTCTGTGCTGTGCCTCAGTGGAAGGCAGGAACTTCTCACCGGGACCTTGGGCTGAGCAGCACATCCTTCCTCTGCACACAGAACATTCAACCAAAACACCAATTAAACCATTACCTCCCTCCCACCTCGGGGCAATGAACTGTGATGGACAGACACAAGACACTGTAAAACATCAAACTGCCTTCACGTACCCCAAAGCTCTCACACACAGCCCTAAGGAAAGCTTTGTCTGTCAGCTCCCTGATCTATGAGTGGGGACTCAGTCCTCCTGGGGAGGAGCAGACCTGCACACACAGAGCTTCTGGCAGGTCCTTGGAACCCTGGACAACAGTACCAGGGGTGATGCAATTAACACCATTTATTTAAAGACTGGAACAAAAAAGAACATTAAGTGCCAGAATCAAGTTCTCATGATGGTATTTCAAGTCATACTCAGCCAGCACATTTTACCTGCTGTACCTATTTCTACAGAACTCTAGTGTGAGAGTTACATACAGATCAACATCCACTGGGACAATTCCATGCAGTTACTTAGTTTTGGTTAGAGTTATTTAAAGCTAATGGAAATCTCAGAAGAATGTGAAGGTCTTGGTTGATATGGTCCCCTTCAAAAGACCTATATGTAGACCTAAATTCTACAGTCCCCAGTCTCTGTTAAATTTTATGAGAGTTATATTTTCATAGGACACACATTTCCACAAGATACTGCAAACAGACCTTATTTTATTCATCATGCAGGAGTGAGCAGTTAACAGAGCTGGGATTCACACCTTGGGATCAAAGGAGCATAGGTATTTGAAACAGGACACTCATACCATTAAAATATCTGCTCTGGGACCTGCTCCGTATGTTTTCCCTCTCTCCTCTCACAAGTTATATTCTGTAATAATTCCTGTATATTCTCAAGCTTTCTGAGTATCATAAATTACCAGAAAACCCTCCTTTAAAAGAAAAAAAGCTAATACAATGAACTCTGGATGACATTCATTGACTTTTAACAGCCTTTTCTGGGCTTCCATGTGGTAGCAGCATTAGGCTTAGTCATAGGGACAAAGATATGTTTAGAGTCTAAAAAAAGTGAGTAGGTTCTTGTGGACAGACCTTAAGCCAAACAGAAGGAAGGGATAAGAAATCAGTGACAAACATTTTATTTGCTAATTGTTTAAACAGGAGTTGCTTGTAATTACCTAAGTTTTAATGGTTTACTAAAGGAACCAAAAATTCTTAGCTAACACTTTGCTTTATTAGAAGTGAAGAGGGTTGTAAATGCACTGCACTATTATCTGTGCCTTCCTTCACATGTTGTGATTACGTGTTCAGTAAATAGCACCCAGACTAAAAAGACCTTGTTGTGAAATCAAGCAACATTAACTCATTAAGTCAATAATTCATGGATTCTTTTATCTAAAGTGGCAACATCACACCATCAATTCACAAAACAGCCACTTCTCCGAAGTGTATGTGATGATAATAATGGATTTTCTAACAATACACTCTCAGAGCAAGGTCACTGCGCACAGATGCGGTGGACGCCATGATCTGACCTAGGTCAGCAAAACAAGCTTTATTATTGAACCTAATTATGAACTATCAAGATAATGGCCTAGACTAAACTGTTTCCTTAGGGATTATTTAGAAACTAGTCAGCCATTTTAGGTTCAAATCTACTGTAGAGCACTCCCTTCCAACGCAGAGCAAATGCTATATAGTTCATACACAGACACTACACACCCATTTCTGAATATCCCCACTGCTGCCAAAGACAACTCAGGTATGCAGAGCACATATTCAAATCAAGCTGAACTCAGTTTTTGATGGAGGCAAGCTAGTCAAGTGAAAACACAAAGAAAAAGGATGTGTACAAATCTGCATGGACATCCACAAAGGGGTAACAAGCCAAATTTTGCTTTTGGTTTTGCTTAGGTCTGGAATTAAAAGCCTTTTAATACATTCTGATAATAATGCAATACTAAGAAGCAAAGAAAAATTAAGCAAAAAACTGTTTGGGATACCACTGCCTATTTTCAGACCAAGCACAGTAACACTCATGATATTTATAATCTATTTCAAATACATTCCATAAGAGAGCTCATGGAGGAAAAGTATTTCATGCTTCTTACCTTTCCCATAACTTAAAATCATGCATGGGATCAATGGTGCCTAGTGTCATTTTTGCTCAGCTGAGGGTATTTTTACTTCTTTCCCCCCTCCAGGAAGATAAAACATTTCAGTTGAGTTCACCGCTCCAGCCAGAAAAGTCATTAAAATGTTTCCTCCCCTTGTGTGCCTCACACTGTAATTCTCCCAGGTATATAGAACTGACTCATTATTATTTTATATTTCAGCCCATGTAATTATATCCAACTTTCAGAAAGGAATAGTTCCTTGAGATCAGAGATCTTCTTGTGTTAGAAGTAAAGCCAACCTCTGAGTACTCCTAGCAGGGGAAGATTGATTCCCTGTATGATTCCCTCAATTATTTAAAATTATCTTGTTTTTATTTAAGGTTTTGATTCATATGATAAGAAGAGACCTAGTTTAGAGATGTTTGTTTTTCTAAGATCAGAGTTCTGTTGCTGAGATAAACTTCTCACCTTTTCAGCTTCCAGTCCCAGTGAACCAGTCAACCTGTATGAATTAACATGATGTGATTGACCCTGTACCTTGCCTGTGGGTTTGTAATGAGATCCAACCCATGGGAAAACGTGTAGGG
Source organism: Falcunculus frontatus (assembly GCA_013398115.1). NCBI lineage: Eukaryota > Metazoa > Chordata > Aves > Passeriformes > Falcunculus > Falcunculus frontatus. The sequence goes on from VZRV01010417.1 coordinate 70,706, forward strand.
AGAAGGGAGGGGGCGGCTCAGCCTGAAACCTCTCCTTTAACTGGTTGGCCTGTGAACCCACATGAACTGCATCTCCCACAGAAGTCATGGTTTGAAAGTAACCCTTTCAAATCACACTTGGAAAGGTTTGCATAGCCCTAGTGCTAATACACTGGGGCAATTTGCGGAAAATTTCATATTCCTTCACTCCACACTGACAAAGACTGAAGGTTCACAAGCTCTAGGCCAAAAGAAGCCATAAGGGAAAAGCAGTTTTTCACAAAAATCAAGATAAAAGAATGACTTTGTCATATATTGAGGGAGAGAGTCTTTAGGAATAAATGTAAGATGGGAGAAAAAGCCTACTTTCAGCAGGGGCACTGCTGAAAAAGTGAATTTTTTTAAGGAACAGACTTTTCTCCATTTCATATCCTGAATTAGCCACACTGTGTTTATTCTCTATTCCATAGAGTTCTATATCAAGGCTTCTGATTTTTTGTATAATAATTTAATACAGTCTGGAGGGATCTAGGATTTGGGTTAGCAATAGCTGCTTAGGAGGGCATTCCTAACCATGTGAGTTAAAGGAGGTTTTTTAAAATCATCTTTTAAAGATTTGTGTAATAAATTATATGCTTTTCCTATTAATATGACAAGAAGAAAGAGCAGCAACTTCCCAATTGGAATTAGAGGCACTGGTAGCAGCATTCTCACATGAAGCACAGGTTAGAGAGCAGAACTGGATACCAGGTGCATGATGTACCAACCAAGGTACAGAAAAAATATCAGGCATTCCTTCAAAGTCCTAAAGGAACCCAAGCCATTCTTTCAGAAGAAATTCAGAAGGAAAAACAAACATCACTTAAAAAAAATAAAAATGCACAGGGAATTGGTGAAAAAAAAAATTCCTAAGCTCCTGAAATGCCAAGGAAGAAGTTGGAAACACCAGCAAAATGCTCAACAATCGAGAACATGAAAGGGCAGAGGAAAAAATACAGCTGCAGAGGGCTATAGTATTGTAAAGAAAACATGATGAAGTCAGTTCTTTTGCAAGAAGTTTTAAAAAATACCTATTTTTTAAATAAATATTTTGAATGAAATACCTAGATCTCAAAAAAAACCCCAACCCCTAAATATAAGGGCCAATTGCTCCTCATTTGAAATAAACATAATTACACCATCTTCCAGCAGAAAAGCTCTGGCTCTGAATTTAAAACCATCTGTCACTGAAAGCAAACTGTTGTGTTTTAATAGCTCAAGGAAGAGAAGAACCAGTCCTGCTGTGGTCCCTCACAACAGCAGCTCAGGAACCTTTCAGTGAGAGCTGGATCAATGTCAATAAATGAGGGACTGAAGCCTGTCCAGGCCTCCAACCTACAGCACTGTTTTTGCACATGCTGTACTTCCACAGTTCTCATGGATTTCATGAAAACACAAAGCTACTGGATAATGTCCATGGAGATATCAAAACACAGTTTTAGATATCCAGTGGTAGGTAAATGAAATTTGAAAGCAAAGTTTTTCTGCAGTTCAACATCCTGGAGCAATCCTGCTAACTTTCCCATCCCTTACCCTCTTGCTTTTGTCCCTTTGCTCCTCACCTTGCCATGGCTGCACCAGCTGCAGCAAACGAAATGGAAATGAAAACAGCTGGAAGCTGAGGAATGGCACAGCAGGAAGACAAAACCCCAGTGCTTAATAAAGGTTTTGGGCACAAAAAATGCTTCCCTTCTATAGGAAATAGAATACCTCGGTTTTGCACCCTTTCTCCAGCAAGCCACCTCAATACTTAAACCATATTTTCAAGACATGATGATGACACTCACTCTTTTGCAGTGTCCTACTTCCAGGAAGCTGTACGTGGTTTCCCTGCCACGGGCTGCAGGGGACACGGGGTCTGAGTAAAACATCACAGAAATTAACAGGAATCTTCTCATTCCTCTAATTAGACTTCAGTGTATTTTTGTGGTGTGACATGAAAACAGAGGGTGTGGAAGGCACTTGAATTACTGCATTGCTAATTAACACTTCAGGAACCTTTCTGCAAAGGTGATGTAAAATAGAGATAACTCCAAAAAGCATTTGGTACAGAGAACTTCTAGGCTATAAACGATAGTGGGAAACACTGAGAAGTCCTGCATAAACTGTAAATCTATTATTCAGTCTGACTTTCTCTCTTTTGTGTGCACACACCAACCTGGTTTCACACCCACCCCCACCTCTGGGAAGCCGACCGAGCCTCTTCCATAACCTCACCACACACATGTGCTGAATCAGGCCAATGCAGTTCTTCATACGTAAGTGCATGCAACAAAATCAATTGTCTGGAGCATTATCTGATGTAGCCAGCCAGTGGAAGGCACTTTACATTTTGTTTATGCCTATTCCTGTTCACTGTTTTAAAATAAAGCATCTCTAAACGGCGATAGCTTTTCACTATAATTCTGCTACACTTCTAGATTCCAGATAAGGAAGGAAATGCTGAACAGACATGACTACAAAATGCTAAGAGGCAGAATACTTTACCACATTAAAAACTATGTGTCATTTAAATGAATTTCAAGGAATACATATTCTCTCTCTCCCAACTTGTCTTGACTACAACATTGAAAATAGAGGTAAGACTGAAAGGCATCAGGCCAATCCTTCGATAAAAATAAAGAGAAACTTCTTGACAGACTGGATTATACTTTAACACTGTTCTTCCCACCCTCCTACAGTCCTTAGTTATTGCCAGATCCTTGCTGGAATCCACAGTTTTTATCTGATTGTGACTGTAGATAAGTATCAGGATAGCAGTTACTAGCTACAATAAGAGGATACACAGCTTTTGTGCTAATAAGCGCTTCTGTTTAAATGCTAAGAGCAATTAGTCCTTTTGTGTCAACTATCGATTATGCAGACTGATAGACAAAAATCCCACACAGCCTCATTCTTCTTTCTCCTGGATTTCTAAAGACCAAACTGGCTTAAAGCAATTGTAAAGCAGAGTGATATTCCATCTTTGAGAGCAGCTTAGCTGTTAGAAAGAGCAACAGCGACGGGTTCGACTATGAGTGAGAAAAGCAATTTCTGTATTTCTTCTCCAGTGCTATTTCATTAAAATATCCCATTTTGATACCAGCTTTCTAGAACAAGTATGAAGAGGGTTACTTCATTAAAAAGTTTTACCTACAAATAATTTTAGTTGTTTCTAATTATAATTTTTTGAAATTGACTTTTTGCACAGTTGATCTACATGCAGTCAATTTAAAATTTGCGTTCTAAAGAATAAACAGAGTTCAAAGTTCGTGGATTTAGAATCATCTTCTGACTTATGCATGGGGCACCGGCATGACATTGTCTTCAACCATAACTACCACATTTATAGAGTATATGTGTGTCAAACTGCTTGTTTTATTTACAAATCATGCAGCATCAATAACATTATTTTAGAGGGTCTTTTATAAAAAACTTTAAATAAGAAACAACAAGTATATTGCAATAGTACAAAAGCACATTCTTTCTGAAATGTTAAAATGCTCCTTATAAAAAGCTGATAAAATAAAAAGATAGAGCCAAATAAGGACAAAAAGATAAATCAAAGTTTATAAAAACCATACTGTTTCAAAACAGCATTTGGATTTTATTTGCTGAATCACTTCCAGGTTCTAAATGCATTTAAGCTAAATATACAGAAACACTGAAAGAGTAACTGCCTGGCATAAGAGTCACAATTTTCATTGGTGACAACAACAGAGTCAACAGTTACAGCAGGTGTTACAACCCTTTTATTGTATTAATTAAGTGCTTACTATTCCTATGATTATTCTTTTAGGCATATTTTCACCAAAACATGGGAATCCTTGAAAACCCAGAGCAAGAGAAAGCTGGAATTCAGTATCTCCAAATTCACAGCAATTTGTTGAAGATTTCTTTTCAAGACAGAAATATAATGTGGATTAAAAGAAAAGCATAACCTCTTATAATTCCATGTGAAAAGCAGCAACACATTTAATTCTGTATGTGACTGCTTTCTCATAGTTTTGCTGCTGCTGCACTGCAGCTTCACACAGAAGTGACTGTGAAGCTATTTCATGAACTCCTCATTGATCTCTATGAATTTATTACAAACACTCTGGACCTTATTATAACAGCATCCTTGAAAGACAAGCATTTTGAATGTCACAAGGAGATGTTGCTGTAATAAAGGAGAATGTAATAGGCCTTCATGCACAGTATTGGTGAGCCACATTTTCAAAGAGAATAATGTAAGTAAGTGCCTTATAAGGAAGGTGGACCCTATACATATTGCAGTTTGAAGATTTCTTGATATAGCACATTAAATCTATAGAAGGATTCTGTCTTCAGACATACACAGGAACATACTAGCCTGTATCATATTCATGTTTTGAAGAGAGTACACAATTTTCCAAGAAAATTAATACACTTTTATCACTATTTTGCCTGAATAAAGAGGAATACAGAGGATGAACATTTGGTATACATCACCAAAACCAACAGGAGCATTAAATTCCTGTGAATGTATAAAGATTTGTAAAAATTGATTGTTATTTAATCTTCTGGGGTAATGTTTTGACACTTCTAATGCTAAACATGTTTGCAACCTCTGCTCTAAATACGATACTAGGTGTCTAAAATCCTCATGTGCTCTAGGCAGCATCTGGGCCCATATCACAAGCATTCACACAAATACGAGAGCTAAATTTCTGTTCAGATAACACATAAATGTCTTCAGGGTTATTGGTATTTGACACATGCAAAATCATTGCCATGTACTTTGGCAAGTACCTATTAGCAGTCATTTATGAAGTTTAAATGTTTAGTATTGGGTTATTCATGGCTGCATTTTAAAACCAAGTAATGTAATTATATGACTCTGCCATATCTGATTAATGTTTTATTTTGCCAGGATTTCTTCAGCTTAAAAATACCTTCTCTGTTGTTTTGCTTTCCGTGAGCACTGTTGATCCCATTACTGAAATCTCTACTCAACCATTAGGTTACTTTTTGTAAGTGCATGCATTGCTTTTGAAAGCTGTTGAACTTCCAGATTTATGACACTGAAAATCTAAGCCATTGATCCACCAGGCAAATACATTACAGAGAGCACGGGCAATGTGCAGCAGCTACTTTACTGAAGAGCTATTTCAACAGGCTTCAGCCCTGACCTGGGGCCTGTCTCCAGAAGGGAGAAGAGTTGAGTCTTCTCGAGTCACTGAACTTCACAGGCCAAGCCAGAAAGTGTGCAAATACCACACATTGCTGCGGTGCTGGCAAACCAGCATTAGTGTACACAGCTCATTATTCAGAAGCCTGGTTAGACCTTGGCATTCTTTGCACCCAGAGTACACAGGACTACATTTGCAAGATGCATCCTTTAAAAACAGCATACATTTACTAGAAATGTGGCAGGCCTTTTCTTGAAGATACACCACATAGGTGGAAGCTTGAGCAAGCCTTTATAAAACACATATTGACACACAGCTCTGAAAACATACTGGGTTTGGAAACACGCTGAAATGGGATTGCCTGGAACAAGGAATAATCTTTCAAAGGCAAAAACCAGCTATGGTTGCTTTCAAAAATCCTGATGTCAAGTAATGACAAAATACAGGACAATATAGATAAGTCAGTCCTGGTCCACTGTCACTTTTCAGACGTTTTTACTGCTCAGATGAACAGTAACACTTGAAATGCAATAGCTACCTAAACAGCAAACATTCATTAACTGAAATAGAGTTCCAAACAGACCCTAAAAAACATAGAGAAAGCTAGCTACGACTTGAGTTTTAATATTTTTGTGCATTATTTCATCTTGCTCATTTCACTCCCGATCCCCCAGTCCCTACAGCAGTGAGTCACTGCCCCGTGGCACAGCGTGCCCCTCTGAGTGCAGTCTGTTGCTTCCTCCTTATGAAACTTTTAGGGTTGGCTCTACTCAGGTGGCAGGTGAAAGCACACCTGGGTCCTGGCTGCAGCTTCCTCCTGGAAATTCACTGATGCCAGCAAAACGTTGGGTACCCCAGAGATGTAACACTTTATTTACCTCCCTAATGCATAATGGGTCCTGGAAGACACTTGCTTGTCAAACTTATTCAGCTGTAACTCAGTGCTCAGAAAGGTACACATCCATGTCTAAAGGAAAGACTGCCTCCCAAGAATAAGCAAAAGATACTGTACACATATTACATAACAAAACTTAATACCTTGGCTGTAGGAACAACAGTTGTAAAGCAACTTGCACAAAAGCTTACATCGGGCTTTTTTATTGGCAACAGCAGCTCCATTTGGTACAGTGAAACAATTTCTGCTGGGGCAGGATTGTCCTGATGTTCCACAATGGATGTGTTTGCTTGCATAAGCATATCCTGCATGAAGAGACTAGAGCCAAGAAATTACTCTAAGTCAAAGAGAAGAGCAGAAACTTTTAACTCCTGAAATTTTCAGCTTCTCCAAACCACTACACAAATGAGAAAAAGGCATGTACCTCCATTTGTATATTCTGGCCAATCAAGTTAGGAAGGGCTTGGACAATGGATGAGACAGAGCCATGAGGCATAATTCTGACCATCTGGAAAAAGTACCAATTATCACTGTGCTCAAAAAAAGTATAAGCAGATGGTAGGAGCATATTTATAATAAATAAAGAAGCAAGAATATTAATATGGCAAATTTGGAAGAGAAATATCATGGGATATATATTTCTCAGGACAGTGATTGTTCATGAAGAGAATTAAAGACTTCCCACCAAAAAAATCCTCCTGATTCCATATCAAACTCTAAAAAAGCTATTTAACAAAAAATTATTTGCAGTGAATTCTCATATTATTTCTATGTCCTAAGTGTTGGAAGGTGATCAGAAAGAGGCAAAATGTAACATTCAAATTTGCCACTTTCAAAGAGATGTGTATAAGCATTTAGAAAGAAATATACATCAGTTATTAAGCATTAGAAAGGAATACACTGACAATTTACTGTAAAATCAGCAATTACAATTAGTAACTGCTACTGAGGGAAGCAGATAAACATATAGTGAGAATTAGACTGTCACCCTGAGTTTTGCAGTTCTTGATGTTTTCATTTCTGTATAAGAGTTTCTCACGCACTGTTTGTAAACATCGTTATGTTTTTGTAACTTTGCTCTGTTGTTTGCATTCTTTTCTCCTGGGCGGAGATGTTTGATGGACTTTCCTTTGACCAGTGTGGCTGAGGGGTGTAAACCTCACCCTCCAATCCAAGGTGATTATTAAGAAGATATAGAATAAAGTCCGAGGTTTTCTCAGCCTCTCTTTTTCTGCTTCTCTCCTGAACAGGTGTCTGCGTGTTCGTGTCCAAGCGCGACATTAGACCATTCTTAGATTGGGGACTTCTTTCTCTTGTGAACTTCTTTAAATGTCTAGAATTAGTTTCCTTTTTTCTTCATTTAATGTAAGTGTTCTCTCATGTTTTATGCAATTGGTTTGCTGAAGAAAAATAGTAGCTTCTGTATAATGTAATTTAGGATGAATTAGAAACTTTGAAATATGTTTTTGTGTTCTAAAAATGATCTTAATCAAGGTTTACCACTAATATATTGACAATAATGTCTGAAATGTTTTCCTGGAATCAAAGAGAAAAATTCTCATTTTCATAATGTATCAGGTGACCAAAAAAAGAAAAAAGAGGTTTAATTGCACTACCATCTCTGACCATTACAGCTGGAATGGCTTCTGGAGAGTCTTCTACATTCCTGAGGTGTCTACAGGCCCCAGTTCCTGGTCTCAGGAATGATTAGAGTCCCGTGGCTGTGAGAGGGCTGCTAAAGGAACCCACCTGCAAGTGTCAGGATCTCCCCCCTCTCCTGCCAGCACATGCAGATCCACTTGGAAACTCCAAGGTCATATCAAAAAACCTCCTTCAACTTTTCAAATTGGTACAATTTATAAAAGTAAGTTTCTACTTAAGGGCAGAAGAAACTCTGAGTAGGTGTCCAGCAAGCAAGATCTAAGCTCCAGAGCAACTTTTTTCATAAAGAATTAATTAAGTTAAAACATTGTTCCTGCAGCCAAAACTTGATACACCGATGCAGAAAGATTAATACAGCCAAGCATCACAGAGATGAAGAATTTCCCTCTAATTAAAACTTTCTGGCAAGATAACTGAATTGCCCTCGTATTAAAGATTAATGCTTTTGATAGCTTTGATGGCTCAATATCCCCTGTAAATCATAAGAGTAAGATGCTTAAAAAATTGATTCAAGCTTATTAATTGCAAAAATAAATAAATATAACAGCATCTGCAGCAAATATAAAAAGTTGAGCAGCAATCATTGGCAAGTTAATTTTTATTTCTTTTTAGCACACTGCATTAGCAGAGTAACGAAAGCATCGCTGCCTCAAGGCTGCATTTTGCAGCTCCCCCAAAAGTATCAGACAAACATTCACTGACCCATGTGGTTTTATGGAAACCGCTGTGTTTACAAGAATAAACTTATTTTCCCTTCAGCAGGTCTGCAGCTGGGCATTAACCTGTCCTTACCCAGAGAGGGTTTGTGCCAACTGGAAAATCAGCTTCCAGCAGGTGGAAACACAGAATCGCTCCAAGCCCTGAGGATTTTTGTATTGTCATTCCAAACTTTACTCCTTAACCCTATTTATTTTGAATTTATGGACTTTTCCAATGGTTAGCCAATAAAAGCAAAACCTTCCCTCACATAAAGGTGTTTTCATCTGAATGGGAGCAATATCATTTATTTCAACATGAATCCAGACATTGCAAGCTTTATATACTGCTCTGCTAGAAGCACCATGTTACAAGTGCTTGAATTCATGTTGAGTTCTCAACAATATTGACTTTGGACTATATGGGACTATTTTTGGAAAATACGATCGAGAGATTTCTGATCTTTTAATTTATTCTTTAAGAGATTAACAACAAATCAGCTGAAGATCAGAGTCCAGTAAAATTCAAGCTAGAACTTGTTTAAAATCATGTATTTCTCCTTCCTATTTTCCTGCCTTTTGACACACAAGGTTAAAGCAAGAATAGAAGGTGTAGAGGTATCATCTACCTGGACATATTTCCTGTTCACTGTCATTGAGAAACTTCCCAGGACTCAAACTATTTCAATAAAACAGGTGGAAGCTTTCTCCTCCTGAGGCATGTGGCCTATAACACTTCCAGGCCTCCTTCTCAGGTGCCACTGGCTAACAGGTTTTAGAAATTGAAATTTAACAGGATTATTTTTTGTGCTCCCTCATACTGCTCTTATTCATCAGCTCTGCTCATGGAAGACTTACAGAAGCAACGCCAGGAATACAACAAAGGCAGTCCATTTTTCATTATGCAAACACATCACCTGGAGATATAACTTTTTACCCAACATGGTTTCTGTTTATTCAGGTTCACTTTAGTATTTATTTTCAACTCCAGCGTGTTACACATTTGTAATCTTTTATATTAGTAGGCATTAGAGGCAAAAGAGAGCAAAATTTGATTACATATGCTGAAGAACAGTAGAGGAGACATTGTAAAGTTAATTCTCTCCTGCAGGATTTGGAGAAGAGAGAGCTTATGTGCATCAAGGCAAATTCTGATTCCATGACTCACAAGGAAACTAAAGTTGATTGCACGTACAAGAACTAACCCACCATTTTTACTTATAGAAAACCTTACTACTTTTTGTTACTGCTTCTCCAGTTAAAACAACACAAAATACCTTATTTGTCTGAAGAACCAGTTGCTGAGTTTTGAAAATAACATATATTTGAAAGCAATATAGAAGTATTCTTTTAGTAAAGTTTCTGGTTTTGTTTTAAGAGACCTAGGGGCCTGAGAAAAAAGAAACCAATGAAAATCTTTAAATTTGAATCCAGTAACAGGCACTGATATTTATCTGTACTCTTGTTTGAGCACTTCATGTTCACAACGATTTCCACATATAAGGTTGAATTTGAAGGCTGTCTGTATTTAATTGCAGAAGGAACAATAACCTATAGCCTGATCCAATACAGGTGACATTTGCCCTGTTCACTAGGGAGCATCTTTTTAGTGTTTGAAGGAACAACTGGCTACTGCACTGATTTAATGGCTGCTTTGGAATGGATCTGCAGACACAGTCGTGTACACCCTGCCCTGGTGCAGGAAAGGAAAAAAAAAAATCAAAAGAGATTGACACTAAGCACTGAGTACAGGGAATAACACAAGCATCTGGGTCTTTGTGGAGCTGTTGTGAGTAGATCTAGCTCCCTAAAAACTGTGCTATAATGTTGTCTCTGCAAATGGCTCAAGGCCTTAAACATGTAAGCACAAAAAAATTCCCTTCAAATTTCATTTCTAATTTGAAAAGGAGACTCTAAATAGCTTAAAGTGAATGTTTTCTTATTTTTTGTCTCAAATACAGATGGAATTTAGCATAGCCCACTTTGACAACAAAACCAGCCAATCTTGTTTTTCTACTTTTTTAAAAATTTCAATACTTGCTTACTCATTCAGACATCCCCAGGCACTTCAAAGGTACTGGAGCAACAGGCTCCATAATTTAACTTAAAGCAAGTTAAAAAGAGTTGAAAGAATCCATAGTACTGCCTTCCCTTTTGAAGTTCAGGAATACTTTCTTTAGCTTTTTAAATTTATAGTTGGCCTATCCCAGGCCTTGGGGATTCAGATGCTACACTCATTGAATTGATTGAATAAGACTATTTCCTCAGTGGGGGCCATGTACACTTAAAATTGTGGCAAACACTACCCCACGAGTCCACCTTGCAGAGGACAGATCTCATTCTAATCAGAATGTCACCATCCTATTGCATATTTTTTAAATGAAGTTTTCCTATTGCAGGTGTGGTCATGCCACTGTTACAGAGCACACCTGAGAGCATATTAAAAGTCAATGGAGTAACTCCTACTAAAATTCACTGGGCTTTGAAATCAATTTCTTCACATTGATTTCAAATGGAGCTGAAAAAAGACTTGTGTGGGCTTATAAAGTTGGAACAGGGGAAAAACCTACTGCATTTGCCCTTATTATGGTAAATAAGGTCAACAAAATGAAAACTGCATCATTTTTACAGCCGATAGCTCAGACAGGATGGTGCCAGCAGTGATTTCCTCACCTGAAACTGAGGTCAACAACGAACACACTTAGATGCCTGAAATGCAACATCCCAAAAAAATACATGCAAAGAAGAAATGGAGAACTTCACTGCTCAGCTTTTCCTCAGACCAAGATTTGAATGCGTTGCAAAAGGTGATCAGGAAGAATTTTTCCTGAGAAACTTGGTAGGGCCCTGCAGTGTGAGTGGGGTCACGCTCCTTGTAAAATTCTTTTTTCTGGGAGGTGTGATGTGGATACACAGCACCCCCTGCGAGGCAGGAAGATCACTGGAGTCAGTGACATGCAAGGTACAAGGTCTGGCCATGCACCTAAATTTTTGCTTGCCTTAAACAGTAGCAGCACCACAAGATCTCTTAACTGGGTGCTCCAAATTTCTTCTTCTTGGGCTCAGACACCTTCCTGTTTTCTCAACATTGCCCCCCTTGCCTCACTACAAACCCTCCCTCTGCAGTGGGGTGTCACTGCTCAAAACCACCATATTATAAAAGCGGCTGTGTAATCCCTGCATTTCCTGACTGAACTGAGTTTGTCACAGTCATGGAAAAACAGATGAAGGAGCCATACCCTGGAAAATGAAGGCAGCTAAAATATCTGTCTTATAGTAATGTGGTGTTTAAAGAGGGAAATACTCCTTGCCTGTTGCTTTGAATCACACAGAAAATATCCCCTGCCTATCCCCTTCCTACCCATGAGACTGGAGATTGTGACAGAAGATACGAGCTCAAACAATAAGCACAGGGAAAGGCAACATTCCCCATCATGCTGGCTTTCCAGGGACAGAACGCTTTTGGGAGAAGTGACCCCGATCCATTAGCAACAAGGCATGCTTCTCAGGACCCCAGAAAAGATCAAAAAGCATGTTTTTTATTTTAAAAAAGTGAAACAACCAGGGAAGCTCACATTTTTCATAATTTACAGTTAGGACATTGAACAAAAAATACTTACAGCAAAATGTTCTCGGTTGCAGGAATAGCACAGGAGACAAAGAACGGGAAAACCAGAAAAATTAGCATTTCTGCCTTTTCTAGAAATATCATGGAATGGTAAAGATTCAAGTGAAGCTAATACACTGGACTGACAGTCTGTTTTCCTATAAAAAATAGTCTGTTCCATCTGCAAGAATAGTCCCCAAAACTATATCCTTTTGTTACAGAAAGATTATGATTGTTTCATCTTTATTTCTCTCTAGGAAGAGGCAATTCATCTACAGCCAAAATTAGAGTAGTGAGGAAAAGCAATCTTGTGTCTAAAGTATTGAGCCAAGTAAGGCCAACAGTGATTCTTAACAGCAAAAGTGAACTTTAGCAGAGTGTAGAACTTCAAAGCCTTCAGTCAGACAGAACCCTAAGGACAAGTGGCTTTAATCCTGTGGGGAAGCTGGAGAGCTCTGGGGAACCAACGAGCTCTGAGGAGCAATAGCAGCGCCCTTGGGAAGCATCACTTTCCTCAGACACGAGACTGGACCTGGGGGAATCAGCACAAGTCTACAAAGGCAGAAACTTCTGTAGGCAGCTCACAAAATGCTTGTGCGTACAATGAGCACACACACAAAATTCAGTCTGTAGAAAGGACTCATTAAAAAATAGTATTAGTCAAAATACTTGAAACACAGCCTTAGATGCTTAAAAAATTTTCCCTGGAATTCTCTTTCCTCTGTTTTCCTTGGAAGCACGTTTTTCCTTAGAAACAACTAATTCAAGATTATTTTCTCTAGTTTCTAAAATATTATATGAGAGTTTTCTCAGGTAATCTAAATTAAATACACAAGAAAACTGTATGTCTGTCAGTTCCAAATTGAAAAGAACCATTTCATCACCACATAGCTGTGTAAATTAACAAGTTTTGCTGGTAAAGCACTAACAGGTTCTCTGATATTATTCACGACTACCATCTAAGGTGAATAATTGTGGAATCAGGCCATCTGCCAGCTGAGAAATTCTGTCACTTCTACTCTGAGTATTACTTTACTTTGCAAGTTGACCTGTAATGAGATTCTGATGGGGATAGATAGAAGCTTTTCAGGCAGCCTAACTCAATGATGAAAAATGATGGGTATGAAATTACACTTTTTTCATATCATTCTCCCCCTTCTTCTACTGCAACCCTGTAGCTTCATTTTTAAGCTATAGATAAGGATTTTATTACAACTTAGGGTAATAAGAAAAAAGATTACCATCTGAACAGTAAGAGGGGCAGCACTCAAAGACATGGGAAGATTCCCCTCCAAGGTTCCCCCAAAATGCATTTTCTGAAGGGTGTTGTGCTCCATGAGCAGTTTCACACAGCTCCCATAACACACCCCAAGTCCCACGTCCCACCACAGAGTAAAAGCACACACAGCAACACTCAGGGCCTTTCACAGAGGGTGATTTGTGGGCTGCTGCTCGCTCTGTTTCTGCTCAGGCTCTGGATCTTGGTGTTCCCAGGATGAGCAGTGCCAGCCCAGCACACACTTTTGCTAGCAAGGAGGCACCTGCAGAGCAGCCTGACACCACCATGGCACCTGCTTTCCTAAGGCACAGCTGATTCAAAGGCCAGCTTCATATTTACTGTCAAGGTGGTTTCAAACTGGGGAAGGACAGTTTTCAGTCCTACCACAATATTAAATAACGTAGAGGAGAAATGTGATTATCAGCAAGAGGCCAAATCCATTTTATTCTAACCCTTACTAAGCCACAGAAGTTGGCTTTAAGATGAACTGAGGTGAAAATGTTTGCTAGGTAATTTATTTCCACTTCTCTTCCAAAACCTAAAATAATTATACATACAAATCAGAATATTTCATTTCCGTGGATCTGAAACCCACAAATACTACGCTTTTTCTCGTTGTATAAGAGATGGTCCACAGACTGTAAAATACAGCAGGAGATGAGCCATCAATGCTCAAAAAGTTCCTGCCACAATCAGTGGATTTTGCAGTTTTGCAGGGGTAGTGGCCCGGGCACTGTTTCTCCTGGGCAGTTCCCACGACCAGAAGTTGAACAGCACAAGGAGTTATAGACACCTTTCACCTGAGAAATTAGATTCTGAAGAGCACAATAGAAACAAGTCCAAGAAATTAACCCAGCCAGTAAGAGGAAACAGGCAGGATACTATGGAAACAAGCTTATTCAGGTACAATTTTCTGGAAATATGAATACAGGCAATAGATAAGTGAAGGTGTGAATATTTCAATTAATGGTGCAAACAGACCTGCAAGTGCCTGGTGGTCAGCTGGGTCATTATTAGCTTTTGGCTTCTGAGCAAAGAGAGGTCTCCAGAAAGAACAGTGTATGACTGCAGTGTGGCCTTTTGTAGGAGGAGAAAAAGTTTTTGGAGAAGACCAAGGTTTTTTTATTTTAAACACAGATCATCCTGGGTCCCTTGGTTACTCCAGGGTAGTTCTCATATTTCATTCTTTGTTGGAAAGGAATGTTTGGGCTGGCTGCCTCTACGCCTGTTCATCCTCAGCTCTGCCAAAAGTTAGTTTTGAGCTGCAAGCAATTGACCACAGAGGAATAGGCTATCAAATAATTGATTTCTCAGAGCTTGTATGGCCTCAAACAGGTTTAGAGAGTGCTGAAGCAAGACAGAGTTTAAGGCTGTCTCTAATTCTGCAGCTCGTCAAGATGAGAGACAGCTTTATGGGCATTTCCAAACGTGTGGCTCCGTGAGCAGCCAAACGTGTGGGGACTCAGAGCTGAGGTCTGGAAGAGAATTCTCTGTACAGTCATTCTCCACCTGTGCTGGACACAATTTGCAGCACAGCTTTTGTTGGCTGGGCATTTTCTATTTCCTTTCAAAACTGAATAAGCAGCAGGGTTTTCCTACAACCTCATTGCTTTAAAAACAAGAATCCGGGTTTTTTTAAACACTAATACAAAACACATTATCATTGTCTCCAAGACCAATAACTCCTGTGACCAATTTCCATTGTCTGCAGGAAAACATGACAGAACAGTTCTAAAGATTTCTCAGTGGGAAGGAAAAATGACAGATTTCCTGACCAAGTAACTATTTCAAAATTTACCAGTTGATTTAGCAAAGGCCTTCAAGATGCTTAGTTAAAAGGTCTGTGGCTTAGTTTTCTTAAAAAAATATAAAAATCATCCTACTACCTAAATGTTGTGTTATTACACTTGCTAGCAACACCAAGAGAGGATGCTCTGACAGTTCTGCACCACAACTGAAACATGCACGAGCTCTTTTGTTTTGCTATGCTGAACAGTGAAGAAGGCTACAGATTCACCTAAGGAAGCATTTCTTTGTCTATTGCTCAGGGGCATTTCAGAGTACCTATATCAGTATCTCTAGGCTCTTTTTCAGCTATTAATTATTTCAGTAAAATGTGAAAAACTCTGCAAAAGCTCAAGGCTCTCGTGATGGATAGAAATTTTGTTAATGCATGAATTAACTATACATGTGGTTTTTAAATTCAATTTAAGCCCGAAAATCTAACCTTAGGGGTTTGAAATAATGGGACATTAACTTCACTGCCTTTTACAAACTACCATGAAACATAAGTAAATGACAAAGATGAATAAAATCAGAATGATAAATGTTTTATAGTAGGGTTTTTTTTTTAAATAATGTTATTGCCATTGAAAACCTAAGTGAAATGAATTCGGTCATTGCAGCTTAGTCCCTGGTGGACAATAGTCCACATTTCAAAAGCATCACACATAATTTGGCAAAATTGGCAGCTTTGGCTCAGATGTGGCTTAGGGCTGAGTAAGCATGCAATTCCCCTAGTGAGAGTGCCCCTTTCCTTGAGGGTTAAGGTCAATGGCCAGTCACTGTGGGGTACAAAGGTTGATATTGTCCACTTCTATTCATCTCAACTACAGCCCCAGAACTTCAGCTGCTGCTGATGCACAGCCTCCCAGTGCCAGGAAATATATTATACTCTTCCCTTAAATATACATGCACCTTCCCTCTCTTCCTTCTCCCAGATAAAACACATACTTTCCCTTTCCAGGACAGACAGCCCTTCAGTCAGTTTTATAATCCTTGTCTTCCCCCTCCTCCCCTTCCCATCCCACAGTAATATTTCACCTTATACTAGATTTAAAAGATTGCCCATTCTTGACCCAGAATACAGCTGGGCAATATACTAGTTTAATGGCAGGAAAACAGGGGCATCAATGGAAATTATAGAAAATCAAATTGAACAGATGTCAGGAAGCACATCAGGCATTGTAAATGTGAGGGATGCCCATCAGACAAGGTTATGGAGGTGAAAAAACAGAACACGTAAAAAAAGCAGAGCAAGAACAAGAAACCCAGCCCTCCCCCAGCTGCCAGTGACATGCTCTAACTGATGCACTGGGAAGGTTATTCTGTGCCAGCCTTCAAAGTGACAATGGAATCTAGCGGACTGAGAGATTATAAAATATGACAAACAAGTGTTACAGTTGCTACATTGTTAAAAAAATAAATTCAAAAATTTCTTAGTCTCATTAAACGTTAATGGGGGTTTATATCCAACCTGGAAAGTATTGAGACATCTTTGATTGCACAGGAATTTTCCACCAATTTTAACCTACAGAGAGACAGATTTTTTTTTTCCAAAGGTATTCAGACATTTGACGCAGTAGATTGTGTCCGCCGGGTTTTTAATAGAGCCTAGACATGTAATTCTTATTAACGACAGTTTTGAAATGCCCACTGTCATCTCATCAGCATTCTTGGCATTTAAATAACTTTACAGAACTGGCTTAAGTTGAAGACTTTTTGCCTTTATTACTGCATCTAAGGAAATTTGTAGAATCCAATTCAAATACTAGCAGGTTACATGAACTCCTTTCCTTCCAGTCAGGCAATTCCACTCACTGAAATGATGTAACACTAGACGAGTTTTGCTTTCTTTCATCTTACTAAGTCAAATTTAACTAGAACAGTAGACAGTTCAGGTTTTGAAAAAGAACAAACAGACCTTGCTCCGTATTTTGAGACAGTGAATGTCTCACTGAAAGTAGTGTTTAAGTCACAAGGTATCTTTTTTCATAAGGTTGCCAAATCACATAATATTGCATAGAATTTTCTTTCAATACTTGTGCTTTTTAAAAGAATATGTAATGCACACGAGAATAATTTGTTCAGTCTCTGTCAAGAGCTGTATTAATACACATATACGACAGATAAATGATTTAAAAGTTGCTTTAACAAGAAGTAGTGCCTTGCCCAAGTAGCTTTTAAAACGCCTTCTGTTAATTTAGATATTTATTTATCTTAAATAAATTAATAAATAATTGCCATATGGTGTTCCTATTTTGCGCTATTAAAACTTGATCAAATTGTTCCCCTAACAGGAAGTCATCAGGGAATGTTGTTCCACCCCACACCTGAGCCTCAGAGTGCTCAGCTGGAAGGCAGGTAGGTAGACACAGGTACACACCGAGGCCCAATGCTGAGACAAGCTGAGAGCAAACAGGGCCAGGGTGAATCCTGCCTACACAGGTCAGGGATCTCTAAATAGATCAGAAAAATTTATGTTCATTACAGACTACAAATTTGCTCCTCGAGGTCCTGGTTTACAACCATGTGTTGCCTGCAATGGAGCTCAGGCACAAGGGTTTATAAAGGTCCTGTGGGACCAGGCACGGAATCAGACAGCGTTTGAAAGCAGCACTACTTATCTGTATGCACTTAAAAACATGTAAATTATACTTCTGCCCAAAAAGGTATCACAAATAACCTACCAGATACTCTTGCTGAAAAGGCCTTTTAGTTTCTTCACCTACTGAGCAGCACTGTGTCCCTGCTACTTGTTCTCACTGCATAGAGCCAAGTGCCCTTGAACATCACTTGGCCAGTCTTAGCTGACAACAGTTCCACAAAATATGCACTTTGCTAGTACCAGGTATTTCAGAATAATGAGACACAGAAAATTAAAGGAAAAGACAAAACAGCACACAAAAATTTGGCCAGCGGGCTCCAAATTCAACAGTTTCAAACTTTTCCTTAAAGCCAAAATGCTTTGAAATTACTAACATAAGTTTCCCTTAATTGAAGATGCCATCAAGTAGTGTACAACTCAGATCTCAGTAGGAAGTGATGGTACAGAGAATATTAAGGTTTAAGTGCACTAATTCATCCCAGAGCATTTCCATTCCCATCAGCCAGTTCTACCTCCTTGCTAGAAATGAGACTTGCCAAAATTGGGATGTCTGACAAATGTCATCTCTGAGACCAGCATGAGGAAGTGGTCTCAAGAACCCAACTTTTTCCCCCCACCAAGTGAAAAAATCTGCAAAAAGACCTGTTTACTATCACAAGGTTGAAGGTAGCGGCAAAACCACCTTGCTCATCATTTTGTTCATTACTTCCAGTTCTTAATTGTTTGGGCCAAGTCAGGCCAGTTCATCTTTAATTGGAATAAAGAGTTAATCTTTTATACAAAGGACCCAGCTGAGTCTTTGTACGTGTTTGAATGTGTAAAGGGCTTTTGGCAGTTTAGAGTGTGTGTGGTGTTAGCAGGATTTAGCTCATTAGCAAACCACAAAGGCTCTGCTGACACTGTACTCTGGGTAAAATACATGAGGCCAACCTACACCCTGTGGACATGTACAGCATAACTACATAATAAACAGGCATTTATTAATAATTTTATCTGTCACACATGTAGGAGGAGAGGGTGAGAAGTCAAAAGCTGTCATATGTTGCAACTAAAGAGGCATAATTAAAATGATAAGTGTCATGTGATTATAACCCTTGAAGAATTAATCTAGCATGAAACAACAATGGTATAAATACAACAGCATATGTTCCAAAAATTAATTTCACATAATAGGCAGCTGATGTAAGCATTTAGACCCAATTATGTATGGTCATACAATAGCAGCTGATGCACGGAAAATCCCTTCTATAGTGTATACTAGAATAATCCCATTATAAATGAATGAATGGAAAGACTCCTTTAAAGTCTTTGCACTAGTGCGTATTTACAGACAAATCAGAATTTACGCAAATATTATGTAGCTTTAACTTCTCCGCTAATTTGCCTTCAAGGTTTAACTTTTCAAACCAGATATTTCTTCCCCAGTTTCTCAGATCTTTAGCTGTTCTGCAGAAGCAGGATTTGTGGTGACAGCAGTTACAACCTACAGATTTGTTTAGCCTTGGTTTTAAATAATTTAAGCAAATTATCTAATTTCATAATTTCTACTTTACACAGATTAGACTTCATTCCTAATATTGTTCTACCTGATTCTCCCTCTGAAGTCGAATCAGACAGAATACTGCAAACTGCAGAAGTCAGAACTGAAGAGACCAACAACCAATGAATATTACTAACTACCAATGGAGGAAAAATCTTGAATATGTTGGCTGTATTTATATTAACATTTGCTTTAATACTCTGATTAGAATTTTTCTCATAGTGGAAGTGTGAACAGTTTATACATGAATTAAGCATGTTTGTGTTTCAATTTACACTGACAATGTGCACATGGGCTTTGCTCTGTTTCTCTCTTGACCTCAGCTCTGGTTGCGTGCAATGCAATGTCGCATCCCAAGTTTCAGCTTGAGAGCACAATGTGCATCCAAAGTTTTAAACCTGGAAGCACTGATAAGAATTCAGATGCACACAGATTACCTCCTGACAATGACAGAAATAAACTTATTCTAGAGAGAAACTGAATTTATCGATTAAGTTTTGTTCCTGAAATCACTTTGGATGCTTGTAAGGTCAATCACAATGACCTACCATATGTTTCAATAGCCTTCTGTTCTCTTTCAAATTACACAACTTTTAGTTATGAAGCTGTGAACATCTCTACTACTACCACTGACCAATAACACTTCATATGTTTCTGCTTAGAAAAGCTGGAAGCAAATTACAGTCACTCTCTCTCTAGAGTCATACATTAAACAGGAAAAAAAAAACAACAATGGAAGTATTATAGCACTGTGACAAGTAAACAACGTTATCTGCTCCCTGGAATTAATGTTGAACTGTAAAGCAACAGTATTCTGGGTACCATGCTAGGCAAAAAAAAATTCAGAGGTAGAAACAGACATGGAATTATCCATTCAGCTGATCACATAAAAGTGTATCTGACAAATAAAGAAAAATACAACACTTAAGGAATGAAGTCTTCAGTAAAGAGGAAAAAATTTACAACTTGTCTCCAAGAATTCAATTGCAAGGTATGCTAATAGCTGTTTTTGCTTGGGTACATGTTTTAAATACATACAGCTCATTAAGCTGATTATTAACATGGTTCTTACAGACTAAAGACACATCTGGACGTTAAATAGAAGCAGCAAGAGGTGGCCAAGAGTAACAGCAAACAATATTTTTTAGTAGACAAACTCAATGACAGAACTGCAAGTGCTTTTTGGGAAAGTAAATAAAGTGTTACATCTCTGGGGTACCCAACGTTTTGCTGGCATCAGTGAATTTCCAGGAGGAAGCTGCAGCCAGGACCCAGGTGTGCTTTCACCTGCCACCTGAGTAGAGCCAACCCTAAAAGTTTCATAAGGAGGAAGCAACAGACTGCACTCAGAGGGGCACGCTGTGCCACGGGGCAGTGACTCACTGCTGTAGGGACTGGGGGATCGGGAGTGAAATGAGCAAGATGAAATAATACACAAAAATACCACTGCTTTAAAAAACAAACAATCAACCACGAACAAGAATCCAACAGAAACCACCAAAAACTCCACCGTGATACATTTCCTATCAGTCAGAAGAGGAAAAAATTAAAAAAAAAAACATTCTAGGGGGAAATAAAAACATTTGAGAGAAAAACAAAATTATAGAAGGCCAGACACTAATTGTTTACCTGGAATAGGAAAGGAGAGCTTCTGTTTAAAGTTAATGCATTTACCCAGATTTTGAAATTTCACTTGACATTTAATTCCAGCCATTTGTAAACTATTGATTAAATTAAGGTTCTAGGAACATTGACAAAGGCAAATGACAGAATACTACTTTAAGAGACTACTAGTCATAAAACCACAGCCTTGCTTCCTGAAGGCGACTGCTAGCACCTACGGTCCCTTGGGAGAACACCCTACAAATGACACTTGTCTCCAACATAAAAGTGTTTCAACACACTGCTCCTGGCAAACTGTGCAAGCTGTGCTGAGGCAAAAAGCCACACACGAGGTCTGTACCCTGGGCCAAGGTGCTCACAAGAGCAACCTTCAAGAATTCATCTCTGTGCAGAAGAGGCCAGACAGCCCCCAACACACATCCACCAGGCTCTGCAGCCTCATAAACCACGAGAGAAACCAGTGGATTGGTCCAATGCACACCAGCTGGACTGGCCCTGTGGGGACCCATTCTGCCAGGAAGGGATTATTAGACTTTGCTTATATCCTTTCTACTCCCAGACATGCCTTTAAAGAGAAAGCCTCTACAAGGGCTCACGTACCAATACAGACGTGGGTCTTATTCCTGTGTAGAGAGAAGTTCGTGGAAGTTCCCATGAGTGGGATGAGAAAATTCCCTTCAGCCAAGGATACATTTTAACTCCTTCAATTTTCAGCTATTTTTTTTTTCCAGTGGACACAAAATAGCTCACTACCAAAGGGCAAAGGGAGTTTTTCCTATTCTACCCTGCCCTGCTCCGCATTTGATGCGTGTGATGGTGCACTGGGGGGCTGTGTGGGAATGGTGAGTACAAGTGGCACTGGGTTTGATCATTTAAGTGCTTCAGTCTCAAAGTTAAGGAGAAACTGCACATAGGTATTCCTGAATGAAATCTTATCTTTATCAAACAAGGCCACACATTTGGACCTGGAACTAGTAACAGCTGTACCTAAGCGAATGTTATTAAGAAAGGAAATAACGAATTGGGAAGTATTTGAAGTTCTGACCTTTCACCCCCAGCACTATGATTCAAGCTAACCCTGAAGACCTGACTATGATCTATCAATGATTTCTGGTTTAGATCCCCAATAGTTAATTTGTTTCACGCTGGGAGAAGTGGCTTGATATGGTTTAAAAACTGGACTATTAGTAACGGCACATTACCTATTTGTGCAAAACCACGCACACCAGCTTGCATTAAGCACTGAATAAAATAACAATATATACAAGACTCTGGAAACACAAAACTGAAAAACAGATATGAATTTTGAGAATATGAGTTAGATTAATTTTTTTTTCTCAGTAGAAAAGGCTTGAGTGAATGAGAAACAAAGTATTACTGGACTCCATGCCATTAAAATTAAAGTAATAGCTAATGAATTTACAAGTAGTGGACACTTCAAAGGCCACTTCATTACATCTTTCAAAAATATTGCTCTATTAGAGATGGATTTTATCAGTTAGAAGGGTGACATTACTCAGTATTAATGAAATATAGCAGAACACTTGAGGATGTACATATTTAATTTTAAATGAAATAATTTTTTATGTTTTCATGGATAATAGAGAACATTCCCTCTGAGTGGGGAAAAATGCTAAGGAGCCAGAGGTTATGGGAGGATCATTTAGTGATGTTGTAAAATCCTGGCAGCACCAAAGTGGTAATAAGTATTACATGTTCCCTTCTTAATAATTGTAGAAAGACTACAAACCAGAGCTTTATTCATGCAGTTCACTTGATCTCCATTTAAACTGACAGATTTTCTTCCTTGCTTTTCCTCCAATTTTGATGTTAGTATTTAAATTTTTCTTTGTCTACGTCATTAAAACTTCACAAATTATCTAAAAAAGTAGAAGGGATAACGTTTTATCAGCAGCTTTTGCCCTTTTAACTGTTGTTTAAGAAGAATTCTGAGATAAAAAGGAAAGGTTATTACACTTGGACAACCTTAATTCTTCAGGGAAAGATGCACAGTTTAATAACAGCAGTCAGCCATCTGCTACTCCCAAGGTTTGCATGCAGATGGAGCAGCCTTGCAATTGTGTCAGCTCAGAGACAGCAGATATCCCTTCCAGGACTGTGAAAAAACCCTGCCAGGACGTAATCCCTTCTCACCAGCACTCCAGGCTCAAGGGGCACTGGGACTCTGGGTGCCACTGCTGAGAACCCCTAATGTTCCCTTCACTAATATGGCTGCATCAAGGCTGTAATCTCACATTCTAAAGGATAGGATAAATTAGATTTTAATTTTAATGCCATGAGTTTAAAAAAAAGTTAACAGATTAAAGGTTCTTATTACCTTCTTAAGTTTAGCAAGTAACTGTCCACAAGGCACAGAGCATGACACTTGGGAATGGAATGTTGCAGGAGACACACATACCAGTTTTCCTACAGTTTTATTGGTTGTTAGAAGGAAAGGAGTTGGCAGGCTGGAAGCCTAGATTTGGGGTGTAGACACAGATATTGGCCAAGGGTGCAGGAATTGACAAGTTTACACTGCAAAGAGATATGGACACACTGGAGATAGTCCAACAAAGGGTCACGAAGATGACTGAGGGATAGAGAGGGCAGGATTTCTTCTGTAAGGAAAGGCTGAGAGATCTGGGGCTGCTTAGCCTAGAGAAGAGGAGGTTTGGGGGGATCCTATCAATGTATATAAATACCCGAAGGGATTGTGCAAGCAAGACTGAGCCAGGCTCTTCCCAGTGGTGCCCAGTGACAGGACATGAGGCAATGGACAAAAACCAAAACACAGGAGGTTCTATACAAACATAAGAAAATAGTTTTTCACTGTGAGGGTGACCAAACACTGGCACAGATTGCCCAGGGAGGTTATGGGATCTCCATTCATGGAGATATTCCAAAGCCACCCGGACACTGTCCTGGGAAACCAGCTCTAGGTGGCCTTGCAGGGTGATTGGACAAGACCATCTCCAGAGGTCCCTTTCAACTTGAACCATTCTATGATTCCAAGAGTAATAAAGCTTGCTTAAAATTTTGATCCAAGTTTATATTCATTAGGAATTCAGTTCTCAGGAACAGAACCTTCCACACTAGATGACAGTTTCAGAAAGTGCTTTACCCAAGGAGGCATTGCACGTTTACTCATACAACCTCCCAGAGCTTTTTGATACCAATGTTTCCAGCAAAGAGTTCTCTGTAGACCATGAATAGAAACAGGTTGCAGTGTTTTGTTCCTCAAAGTTCTCTGCTGGAGTTTGTGTTTCTGAGAACACAAAGCTGAGGGTCACAGCGCTGGTCCATTTCCCCTTCCCACAGACATACTGGAAACATTTCTTCTTCAGGTTTACACACAACGTGAACTCTGCCAGGGCATCAGCTGAAATGATCAGTGCAGTGTGGGAAAGTGGAGCCAAGTCTATCCCTTTCCTTATGGAGCTGCCACAGCAGCTGTTTTTTTCAGCAGCAGTAACACTGTTAAGGATGCTAAGAGCAATAAGAAATCTTCTGTTTTCTTACACCTTTGCATCAGTACAAATTACCCTCTGTACTGTATCATTCAAAGGCCAAGAAACTCAGGAATGTCAAACTTCCATGGACAATTTATAGGAAAGGGAAGTAAAAAAGTTATTCTCATCCTTTAATTTTTTTTTCTAGCTAACATAAAATAAAGATTACCATAAGACAGAATTTGAATCTGAATTTACTGAGGTAACAACAAGAACCTGTGATATTTGAACTTGAGTTTTTCTGAGATATGCTCTAAGCCATACAGGTGTACTGTAAAGAGGATTTGGACCATCCTACTGTGTTTTCACTTGCTGTTTGAAATAAAAAGACATAAGTGAAGATCCCTTTTCAAAATATGGATGCCAACACAAAATCACACTGCAAGAGATTAAAAACCAATTGCTGTATACAACACCAAACATTTATTTTTCGATAACCCTAGACACTTAGGGAACAATAAGCACAGGGTTCGAGGAGTAACAGAAGCTAGTGAAGAGTTGCAATTAAGTATTTCCCCAAACCCTTGACAAAGCACTGAAGCAGCATCTGCCTGCAGATTTGGGAAAGGAGTAAATAAAATCTCTATTCATTTTGTGCTGTTGGTCTATGAAGTGCAGACGATTACCATTGCCTCCTTCAAGCCAGAGAGGTATGAACTTCATCTGACATTCTGAGATAGTTTAAGTCAATATTATCATTGAATGGGACCCATTGATCAACCAAGTGAAGCAGCAAAAAAATGGATTCCAGCTTGAGGAAAAATTCACTTGGGGAACTGCAAGCCTGGCTTGACAAAACTGAATTCTTTGTGCATTGACTGGGTTATAACTGCAGCCTGCACAGCCAACTCCAGACAATCACAGCCTAGATTTAGAAGCATGCTGCAGTTAAAATAGCTTCCTGATCAAGGTTTCACTTAGTGAGGTCAGTAGTTGAAGCTTGACCTGGCTTGAGTGGACTGAGCCAATAATATGGTTTGATACAGACAAAATACTAATTAATTACAGCCTTGCCAGAAGCTTGACTTCCTAATGAGAGGTTGGTTGTAGCATTACTGTTTCCCTAATCTCTCTTGCTTTTTGGTTTATCACACTTTAATGGAGAAGAAAAATAGATTAGAAGGAAGGAGGGAAAAGCAAGTAAAGCAAAGGATGGAACTGAATCCCAGCTGGTCCAGAGAGCTCACAGTGGTAGAAGTACCTTCTAAACCAAGAGCTGCTCTTTGTACTGACTGCCCAGATCTGCCACACAGACAACACTGGAAAGCTTTTTATAATACCTTTATGGTACACAGATGGCTTATTCCTTGAAGCAGCAGGGAAAAAGGTCTATAATAAATCATCACAAAGGGCTCCTTTAAGGTATGTGATAAGTATGGTGAACTAGGACTGAATTCTGGGTAATAGTAGTGAGCCAGAAAACAAAAACAATGGTTACATAGCTCAAATTAATGCATCCCTTTCTGTAACCAAAAGTGCACTATGATAATTCATTAGAAATGTGGATATTTCTTTTAATTTCTTTCCTGCTGCACCTATGAAGATGACTACTATTGACCAAGGGCTGTCCTCAGGTGAAGCTATTTATTCATGTCCCTCTAAAAAAATATTGTAAGCCATTTAGTACCAGTTAATCAAATGAGCTTTTGTAAACTTTCTGTATTTTAATCCCCACCTAAAAAAAGTGTTATATTTTCAGCTTTCATTTGACTTTGCTGAACAGCAGAGGGAGATTTCAAGCATTATCAATAATGTAGGTCCCTAGCTATAACAAATAACTACCACCAAGAAAGCTGTTCTTATACAACAGGCACTGGACTGGAGGTGGTTTTTTCATTTTGTATAGGTTATATATTGCCTTCATTACCACAGCATCCAGGCAGCTTTCACTAATGCACTGACTAACACTACTAACTTGCCACGTGCAGTTGGCTCCTCCGAGCATCTCCCAGGAGAAAACTGTGTATTCAACATGTGCATGCAACATGAGTTTTTCTTTGTTCATTATTGACCCTCTTTACCAAGATGGCAACAACAATCTATTAGCCTGCAATCTTAAATATTCATAATCACGTGTTTTATCACAATTACATCCCATTATAATCTTAGCTTTACAAACAGAAAGTTCAATCACATTTTCTAATTGTGCTCTCAGTCTAAAGAAATTCCCCAAAAAATTTAACTTGCTACTCAGAGTCAGCTGACACGTCCTAGACTCATCTTTAGATTTTTTTGTTCTGCAATAATTGCAGTAACCATCTCTACAGAGAGGAGAGCCCATTATTCACATTTACAGGCTATTTAAACATTGTCAGCATTAGATAAATGACAGCATGTGCTCGCTGCTGTACACGAGCCCCAACCCTGTGCAAGGGGCCCAAGTCTCACTCTCGGACTCTGCTTCAAGTCAAAGCACTGCTGCACTGACTCAATCCTGAAAAATATTTAAAACACACATTTCAATTTTGGGCACTTTATTCAAATCTGAAGGCAACTAGTGACAGAAACACCCTAGAAGATTGATATGATTTGAAGCATGTTATGTATGGCTTTGCTCTTCAACTTGCAAGTAATTTGTAAAGCGGGTCTGTCCTGACTATGAAACATTGTATCAGTGTGATTGGAATCAATAGTTCCTGCACTGTCATTTGTCACATATTTACAAGCCTGAAAAATAGTTCATTTTGTCCTGATCCTATAACTCAAAGGACTGAATCAGAACCCTGGAGGGATCTTGGAGTGCGACACATTCATTACTGGTCACCAGTCTTTGGTGACGCTGTGATCACTGCCACAGCAGAGAGGGAACACGCTTAAAATCCAAACAGGGATGCTCCTGTATGTGTTATCTGCTCCAGTATATTAAAAACCTGTTGTTAAGTTGTATCTCTACTGTTGTATTGTAGAGAACTTAAAAAACAAACTTATTTGTACTGTAAATTGCTTTTCAGTTTTAATTGCCCTTTTTAGAGGGTTTTTCAACATATTCCAGCTACTGCAATAATTTTAGGAACAAGACTGAGCTATGACATAGTCGAACTCATTTACATTTTCTCTTTAAGCTTCCTTTGCACCTTTCAGTTTTTACAGAATAATTTTTGTTTGAAATTTTCTTTCTTGAAGAATTTTTACCATTCACTGTACACCTCCCCCTACTGCTGTACTTTGAAAGCTTGGCCAGCGGCTGAACTTCCCCTTCAATCTCAAAGGCTAAAAATCATTTACAGCCCTAAAGACAGTCTGTGGTGCAAGTTAGCAGTTCACTGCCATGAGGTAACACTCGCTTTCCCACAGGAACAACCTCAGATTCACTTCCACATTTCATCTCCATGTTCTGAGAACTGCCCGGATCTCTGTGCTGTAACTCTGAACAGGAGGCACAGAGATTCTGTACCAACTTTATGTTAGAAAGTGAACCCTGATACCCTTTGGGACACCTCATCCACCTCCTGCTGCTCAGCCTGGAAGCCACCCCCTGCCCTGTTCTAGCCCCCAGAACAGGAGGGATCAGTAAGTGGTGCTCCTTGAGGATGGGGACACAGCTTCCACATTTATACAGCTAAACCAGCATCCAGGGAGCACCACTGTTTCCCCCAGCCCTCTCTCACTCTGCATATTTGGCAAAGTATTTCCTATTTGGTAAAACAAGCGCTTAGCATGGTCAATAATCTGAATATCAAGGTTAGCAAAGTATGAAAGGCAACACTGAGAGCCTGTGCTCAATCACTGGATACACATATGGTCTGCAAATACACATGTGGCTTAGGGTGGTAACACTTCACTACTGTGTAGTTTTCTGGTAAACCAGATTTTCTGATAAAATGGTAATTTTAAAACATTCAATCAGAGTCCAACTCTTTTTATCAACATAAAGTTCAGTCACTGTTTCAGCACAAAGTTCTCTTGAAGTTATTATCTCTGCAAATGAACAAAACCATCAGAGTCACGTTTCAGGGTATGCAGCATAACACTGTGTAAGAATCTCAGTTACAGTAATTCTGCTTCCCAGCTAATGTGCCACAAAGACACAAGAGGCAATATCTGGAGAGGCTGGATTAACAGAACCTAAAACACAATTTCAGAAAAGCATTGTTTCACTTCTGATACATAGCTGACCATCTTCAGAAGTGAAGCAACCATTCCAATGGTGTCTCAGAAGAAAATTCCCTCTGATCAGAACGGTGAGCCAGGACTCCCTGGGCAGACTTTGGTGTGGCCCCGGTTAAGTCAGGTTACAGCAAGGGGAAAACAGCCCTTATTTCTCTGGCTCTAGCTGTTAAAACACGTGGAGAACTGTAATACTTTTTAAGCATTGCCTTAAAAGGCTTTGAGAACTCAACTGTAACAATCACTGTCACTGGACCCCTGGCCATCCGCAGGCCAAGAGGTGACTTAGAGCAAGCAAATGTCCTGACTGCAGGACTGAGAGCCATCTCACAGCCGTGTGGAGCCTCTCCACAGACAGCAGCCTGCCCTGGGACTCCTGCCACGAGCTGGCAGCACTCGGCGGGGGCAAAGCAGTGAGAGGGACTCTTTGTAGCAGCAGTTCCAGGCTTTATTCCCTGACCCGGGGCGAACGAACAGGGAGGCCGAAGGGAAGCACAGAGAGGCTGAAAGCAGTGCCAAAAAGAGCCCAGGGAAGGGGATGGCAGCAGGTTTTATATAGGGGGTGGAGAAGGGAGGGACAAGGGAACAAACCATGGGGAAATGATGTGGGGTGACAGGTGACCAATTAAGAAGCTTGTAGGGAGGGACAAATCCAAACCAACCAATAGAGAATACAACTGAACCGAACTTTCCAGAACTTAATTACATAGGCAATTAGGGAAATGCATAAACATGAGGGAAGGAACCAATGGACAACCAAGTAGGACAGAACTTTCCAGAACAGGGGAGAGGTCTATCAATTAGGGGGACACCCAGTGGGCTGTGGCTCAAACCTCAGTGCCACCCGTGGCACCACCCTGTGATCTGCCCTGGGACCCACTGTCCAAGGGGGGAATCCACCCACTGAATGTCCTGGTTAATACACAGCCCAAAGGTGGGCTGGGCCACCACAACAAACCACTTTGGTTTTCAACTTTTATTTGTTGTAATCCAAGGGTACATAAGGCTGTATAACATTTTTTACAGTATTTTATAGCCCTGTAGTAGTATTTTGAGTGCAAAAAGAAGAAGAGTGAGCAGAAGTTTCCACATGAAAAAACCTTTGACTGCTTGCACAAATTTGATTCACTTTGTATTTTCACAGATGGTGAAAAGTGGTGGGGACACCAAGCAAAAATGAAGAAGTCAGAAGAAACACTCTTATGACTAAGAAAAGAACAGGAAGAAGCCAGTGCAATGCCTAGACCCTTCCCAAGTAAGGCAGACTATCCAGACTTGAAATGGAGTAGAGAAAGAAACCATCATGAAAACCTGGTTTGCCACTTTACTCCACTTTCCCTCCCATAAGAGTAAGGGAGGGTGGCTGCACCTTTCCTCCTACCTCACCATTTCACCCTGCCTGGGCACTGTTTGTTCTTCCACCAAAATAGCATCTGATAGCCCAGAATTTACTGCATCTCCAGCCCTGCCATGGGGCTTCCCCCATTCCCTCTTCTCAGCAAGAACTTCCCAACCAGTGCCAGAATGATACTGGCACCAACTCCTTCCCACTTGCTTCACAATACTTTCCAGCTCTTTCTCTTACCTTTACAGTCTTCTAACTCCAGGCTTGGTGGGGAGTAGATAAAATTCCTCTTGCCACATACCTTCTGTTTCTCTCCTCTCCTTTATTTCAGGCTTTTTAATCTCCAAACACATGTGCTTGCCCTTCTCCCTCCCCCAAAACTTCCAAAAATTTTTCTTAGAGCCCTTCTATTTTTTGCTGGATTTCAAACACACTCCTCTCAGCATCTCCCCCACCCCTGAGGCCATCTGTATGGGTCAGCCTTCGCCTTTTGTTTCACTCCCAGAAGTGAGAGAGCAGGTCCCAGAAAAAAGACGACTGTTACCAAATATTAACTGCAAGAGTTCTCAAGTGCTAAGAGGCTTTTAGCTCAATAGGTAAAAGTACCATTCTCAAATACAGAAATCCTTTTATTTCCACTAATTCCATGAAACTTCTGCCATAGTTTTGTATTTTTTACTGACAATGACTGTTTTCTCAAAATCCCACATGTCCACCATAAAAGTCCTTTTTCTTGAAGCTGAAATAATAATGGAGTGCCAGGACAAGGTCTATTTGTTATGCATAAACAGAAGACCCAGGTTTGCCTTTCAAGTCTGATTTGTGCAATTTTAGGCTAACAGGTAACAACCTGCAGGCCACAGAATGCTCCTCAACACTGTGCAACCAGTGCTAGACATGTACCAAACAAATTCAGAGCTAACAGGTTCCAGAAGGAGGGTAAATTAGAGGTATCTAAAGAGCTGGGAGTTTGTCAAAGTTAAATTTTATCCATGCAATGATGATCAGAGCCCAAAATCAAACCAAGCAGCCCTTGCTCTGTTTCCAGAGGCAGAGTTTTGCCTGTTTCCAAGGTCTTCCTCACCCCTTCAAACCACATTTATGCATATCCTTCTTGTATCACTTGTCATTTGTCAAAAACATTAATAGGGTTTAGAGCCTGTAAGCTTTTCTTAATCATCACTCGTGTTAATCTGCACACTTCCTAATTATTCATCTGTTAGCCTTAAACATCTGATGCAGTTTAAGTAAATCTCCGCCATCTTCATTTGCAAAACCAGATGCAAAACAGTTAATAACTCGGCTGTTTAGTATCTTATCCCTTAATCTGTACTATAGCATCAACCCCTAAGAAGATCAGGTTTTTTAATATTTGTCTCCTGACTTACAGCAAACAAGAACTCCAGCAACAGGTGAAATGCCTTACTTTAATTATACTCAATTGCTCCTGAATTCCTGAGCCTTTACTTTTCATAAGAAACATCCAAGGACATAAAACGAAGAAACCAATGCAGGAGAAGGGTACTGCAGCCAGGAATGGGGTAACACAGTCCTGTTCCCTCTATTTCCACTACATTCTCTGTATCCTTAAATATTTTCTGTCATCAATTGCCTCACTCTTTTTCATCCTAGTGCTGCACACTCTTCAGTCCAGGAGGATTCAATCATATGAACCAAAGCAGGGGTGAGCACCCACAGCACCCAGCAGAGGTCTCTTACCTGTGTCTCAGCCGCTCTCCTCAGACAGCCCAGCAGGTACCACACACCACTCTGGCTTTCAAGTGTCCTTACGCAGTCTGCCATGGAAAGGCTTATGATGCCTTTTATCCATCCTCCTTTGTCAGTACAGCTCCTTGAAGTATTTCTTTTTCTCTCCCAGAGTCATTATGGTCACTAAGCTCATAAGCTACGCAGAGAGAGCTCTGTCTGAAGGATGGAGAAGACAAGAGGCTGCTGCTCACTTCAGTCAGGATGGCCTTGGAGACAGATGAAGAGCCTCAGCCACCATGCAGCCCCACGGCCTGGCAGGAACAAGCAGGAAAAGCTGGGCTCGCACAGCCCTCCACAGCAAAACCTTTGGCTCCTTCACGGACGGGCCCAGCAGCGCCCGTCGCTCTGGGCCCCACGCGGCTGCAGCAGCTCTGTGGCACAAGGTGGCTGCGTGCTGCACACACAAACCCTTCCTCCAGGGCACGAGCCAGCTCCCCAGTGCCACTGCCAGCCCTACTCTGGGCTTTGGCAGCCTCAGGAGCACACAAATCCCCTCACCTCACTGCCACGTCCCACTCTCATCCCTCTGAGGGGCTCCTCCTTGTAGCCTCCCCCAGGTGCTCGTCAGTGCTAATGGGGAGCACCTGTGGAGGGGAGCAGCTGTGGCCCATTAGCTCGTCAGCACTCCCTAACAAGGTCTGCAGGAGTGGGATTGTGACCCCAGTGGCACCTGGGGCAAGGGCTGTGCCCAAAGCCCGGCCTGAGGTGTCCCCCAGGCAGGGTCTGGGGTGGCCGTGGGGCTCGGGGCGAGCGTGGGCCATGGCTGTGCCCCACAGGGTGTCTGCACCATGTGCTGCTACAACATGGAACACTTCATCCACCGGGGAACCTCCTGTTTCTAATAGTGGCAACATTTTTAGCTAACTTCAAAATCTTTTCTTTCAAGAAATTAGTCTTTTGAAGATATTTGAAATGTAGAAGCGTGTTAGTGGGGGTGGCCCCAGCCCTGTCAACAGGTGAGGCCAATGAGCACTCAGCACGTCTGGCTGTCCCAGCAAGGAATACTTTATCCTGTGCATGGCTTTCATGAGGCAGGATTTTCTGTTACACTTTCCTTGAGTCACTGCTCCTCATCATTGTGGGCAGCTGTTGCAAAACTGTTATAAAAATGGCTGAAGATGGATGTTAATATTCTCTTTGCACATTCAGAAAGAATTTCTTTTTCCATACTCTTCTGTCTCAGTTGGTATTACTCAATAGTAAACAAAGCAAGTAGAAAAGAACATTAGTTTTGTCTGAAATTGTCAAGAAACATGAAGATTCTTGACATGAGAAGTAGTCTAATAGAGATACACACATATCCCCACAGAAAAATGTTATCAATTCTTGACACAAGAAAGGAAATATTAATACCGTTAGTTAAAAATAGTTTCTCAGAGTTATTACAGACACAGAAATGACCTACTAACTTTTTTTCCTATTGAAAAGTGTTTTCAGTAACATCTGATCTAATGTTTTGGACAGTAGATGTTTGCACTGGAGAAAAAACCTAGCAATGATGTCCCATGGCACTGATGTATCTGCATAAAACTTCATTTTATGGAGAGGTAGAGCACTCACTTAATTCATCAAATCACAAAAAGTTGACAGGTCTTAACACTGGCAGTCATATAGCCAGAGAGCCAGAAATTCAACACCCCCAAGCAAGCTAACACCAACCCATGAGTAAGATGTATTACTTACATCAATGCTTTCTCTCAGTGTGAACTATTTTCTTTTACTAGCTTTAGCCATGATTTCCTGTTCTTCACATCTGTGGAAGATTTTATAGAGTATTTAATGAAACCAGAAGCAGTGGTACTGCTGTCCTGTGCCCATGCTTAGTCTGGGTGGAGAGGGAGGTTCTGACAAACCTGGGATGTTGGGAGGAGGCTGTGACCACTCCTTCATCAGTCCACTGCAGTCCTTCCTGACTTTAGATTCTGGTCACAAGCAGCCCCTCGAGGGTGCCAGCAAGGGGGATTTTGCTTGCACTTACTGAACCTCCGTTATTTTCTTGTGACCACAGTGATAAAGCTGTGATCACTGTCATCACAGTATAATTACAAATGGCATGATACTTGCTATGGGATGCCTAGTATTTGCAGAAGTAACAAAAGGGGATTTTTTTGAGATGACCAGATAGACTAAAACCAGTCAGGTATTTTTTTATTTCCTTGCAACATCAATAAAAACAGAGCCAATGGGATTCAAAACCTACATTTTGTAATGTGTCCCAACGGAGTGAGTAAAGGTCATTTTCAGTAACAAAGGTCAATGTGATCAAGTGGCCTATGGCCCCCTGGGTGGATAAGGAACTGTGGTCAAGGGCCACGGCCACAGTGGTAAATGCTGGTGTAAACCTTGAGGTTTGGGAAAATGGATGGGCGATTTCAAGACTGTGTCCATCCATGGTCAGAAAATGCCATAACATGCTCGGTTTAACCAGCCTACAGAGGAGTGGTACCTGCTGAGATATGAGCAGCCCCTTCTACATGTATCTGACTCCCAGCCAAGGCCATGACACACTATATATTGCACCTAACAAATTCCCAATGGTGGTTTCCAAATGATGGATTTAGATAGAAAATTCACAAGTCCAGTGGGAGAGGGCATTCGCTCTCAGGACAGGAGGTGACTGCGTGTATGAATGTCAGGACTCAGAAAGCAATCTTTTTTCATATGCAGTAAACCAGATGGGAAACCCCCCCAGAGAACAAAGCAAGCAGGAGTGTACTCCACACATTGAGTGATGAGGGGTCTACAACACCTTGGAAAGCAAAACAGGTATGCTGCCTCCTGATCATCACTCAGTCACACAAATGCACTGTGTCAGACAGGCGAGAGACTTGAGCCCACAGCACAATGATCACGAACAGAGAAAGGGAAAGAAGAGCTTATCACAGCCAGGGCACAGCAGAGAACTTTGGAAGTTGGTGTACATAACCCCACCCAGCTTCCATTTAGCTATTTGTATAACAGAGGCTTCCAGAGCTTAAACAGCGACTTCTCAGAAAGTTTTTGATAGGGCAAGCTCTCCAAAGGAAGTAAACAGAGAAGAGAAGACATGAAGAAACAAGGATTCATGCCAAGCTCTATTAAAGGAGCTGAATGAAAGCTGGACAAAGCTTTGTCAACTAAAACAGTAATTCCTACTCTTCATTACTCCTGTATTAGCTAAGCATTGCTGCTTGTAACTTGAAGTAGGAAAAAGGAACTCCCTGTGACAGGAAAGATGATTAACTCCCAGGCCTCAGGAGTAAGTTGTGACAGAGGCAGCATTCACATCAAGGCTTGCTTAGGTCCCAGGCAATGGCTTCTTCTCAAGATTGTGTTTCTAGTGCCAGCAAAGGAAGCAAACCTGATACTTATCTTCCTGTTTCCCTCTGCTTTGCAGCCTTCTTTAAGAGTTTGCATTTCTCATGTACTCATATCAGTAGCACAGTAGCTTGCATTTTGTACAGCAGAGAGATATTCAAACTTTTTACAGTGCTGGCAGTCTGTTAGGGAAACTGCCTCTCTGAGTCAGAATCCTGAATGTGGGATGTTTGCTGCTGATGAGATGCTCTTCTCACGACTAGAGCCATGATGAAGGTGAGAGAGATCCTTGGATTGTATAGTCAGCAATGTGAAAGAAGCCTTAGATGCAGGAGTTCATGGATTAGTTCATATGTAGAGCTCATACATCTGCAATACCAGGGTGTTTAATAATAACACATTATTATGTTTCTCCTGAGTAAATACCATAGGAGAGAGATGAGGTATATCTTCCACCTACACTCCATTTAACATTTTCTAAACATATTCAAAGGGGCCTAGCACTCCTGTTTATACACGGTTCCCCACTTTAATATTTGTCACTTGACTATTCACAGTGGGGATTTTGATACAAATAGCGATGCTGAACAACACTCGTGTTTTAAATAGAGACGTGCTCCCAACAGAGTTGCAGCTAGGAAACTGCAGAGAGCATGTTAACTGAATTTTTATAAGCACATTTCTCAGCTGAACAAAAATACAAGGTCAGTTATCTACTGTTTCTGAATGTCCTCAGTCTTCAAGTTAACCACTTACTGTTCAGATCACAAATGCAGTTGCAGCATCTGTATGCACCAGAGCTCTCTCCTCACGTGTATCAGACTTCAGCCCGCTGTTTCTCAGCCAACTACATTTTTTCACATGAAAGCAGACTAAACATTCTAATAAAAATATTCTTTCTCCCAAAAAATATGTGAAGCATTTAATGTATTTATAATAATTACAGCAAATGAACTGGGAAAAAAATAGTTTTTGTAAAAAAGGAAAATGCTAAAACCCCCTAAAAGCCAATTACTTCGGTTTAGATCAAAACAGAAATCTTCACCATGCAGAAAAGTGATAAAAGCCTCTAAATCTCATGAATAAAATCTGCTTCCACATTTTGACTGAAAAAAACAACGTCCAAACCAGTATATCCTTTTGATCCCAGTCCTTGTTCTGCTGTCTCCAATCTGCAGCGATGCAACGCTTCAGGTTCCAGCTCAGCCCTGGGCCTCGCCTGGAGCTGCCAAATGTGCCAAAGAGTGGCAATTACACGATGGCTTTGTGATGTGGGCCACTGCCCATTAGGGACTCATCTTTGACAACCAAACTGATACACCTTAGAATCTAAGGGTGGATTATACAGAGCTTCCAAATACAAAGGTCTCTGCTGTTAACACAGTTTAACTGCTGCCATAAACGTAAATACAGGCTTAAAATTGATTATATCTTTTTATGGTTGATATACAGGATGCAAAGTATCTTGAATATCATGTCTATTGGCTTCAACTTGCAAAACCCCTCAAATTATGTTTAATGTTAAAATTTTTGTTATATTTACTATCCAATGGAAAA
Organism: Falcunculus frontatus; assembly: GCA_013398115.1. Classification (NCBI taxonomy): domain Eukaryota; kingdom Metazoa; phylum Chordata; class Aves; order Passeriformes; genus Falcunculus; species Falcunculus frontatus. Next base: position 107,129 of record VZRV01010417.1, read on the forward strand.
AAATATTAAATGGGTAAAATATTTACTACTTACCCTCTTTATTGAATGTGTTATTCAGATTTAGACATATTATCTCCTCACTTGCAGAACCACTGAACATCCCAGCACTCAGCCATGGACTGCTAGGATGATGTTCCTCACAGCGTGCACCCTGGGTTTTCTAGTTGTCGCATATGTTTAATTTAATTACAATTAATGAGTTACAATTTACCCTAAGGGAAAACTAGCTTTTGTTGACAAAGAGGTGTTTAGTGAATGGCATTCAAATTCTTGACCTAGACCTCAAATTAACAGGCTGTCCATTAAGAATGCATGAGTAGCTTTAAAGACTGCATTTATCTGTCATAGTCCTTTAAGTCCTCAGTGATGTCTTAAAAAAGACAATTGTGACTGTGCAGTACTACTAAAAAGAATTCAAACATTACTTTTCATGGTTCTTTTTTCACTGCAGAACATTACTGAGTTCTAGTGGATTACACTCCATAAAGAGACCACGATGAATTAAGTTCTTACTTTTAAAACCTGTTCTGTTTCTATTGCTGCACATCTAAATACTGATGCCACTTTCCTTCATGCAAGAAATAAAATACAAGGACTCCAGTGAAGCAAATTATCAGACACACTCTTGCCTATTACCCAAGCAGTGGGGAACTGCACTGATGTATTTTGAAGAGGAAGTGTGGGCTCAAGTGCAATAAAAAGGTGGGTCAAATTTCACAGCTAAGTTAAGCAAACAATTAAAATGACATATCCTCAGAGATCCTCATTCTAACTACTGTACCACAAAACTGTTTTCAAATCTATTTTTGAAGATGTTAACTGGGTATAAAAGTTAAGAATACCAATTCCAAATGAAATGGGAAAATGGTTTTTTATGGCGTTTCAGAAATCTATATGGTCAAATAACAATGTTCAAGAGTCTTTATGTGATGCAGTAAAAGATACAGTCTAGTTCAGCTTACAATTTAGCTAAACAGTGCCTGTTTCATTCATGTACTATTTTCTTATTTCAGGGTGAAACAATATGTAGGATCACATTCTATGGAAAGCACACACAGCTGAAGGTGCCCTAAGGCTGTGGAGATAACTTTGCAAAATCTTTTGGATTAAGGTGCAGTAAACACTAGATTAAGACACTAAAATGTAGATTTATATGGTTTAACAGTGACTGCAAAATCAGTGCAAAATGGTCATCTATGTGCCACTGGTGTTTTTGTCTCCCTAAACTGTCTAGGGCTGCCATGTAACACCAACTTTCTCAGAAACACGTTTCTGATTTTTAAAAAAATTAGTTCACTAGGTCGTGCTATTCAGTGGATTCTCAGAGCCATAACTTCTGACACATTTCTCCTTCATTCAGTCTTTTCCTGCCCATTCAAACACACTAAATCATTAACACAACACAAACGTCTATGTAGATTCAAGCTGCTAGTGTGTGATGGGAAATTATTATTGCAAAGTGTTCCTGAATTTGTCCAAATTTGCTGTAATTTCCCTGAAAGAATATTCCAGACCCTGCTGGTGTTGTTTTCTGTTATTTCATTGTTGGGAAACCAGAAAGTTATATTTGTCATGAGTAAAGGCTTGCAGGGAACAGCCATGAAGCACAATTGGGAAGTACCCCTCTCTCGGCATGCCACAGAACTGCCATAAGAACAGTTCCTACCTGCATGGATTGAGGAAGGCTTTGTGTTTTGTTTCAGCTCTTCCAGAGGATTCAGGTTTATCTGATGCTGTGCTGCTAAGGACAGGTGTGTGCACAGGTCACACCATCAGGAGCTGTGTGCTGACATCTCCTCTCTCAGAGTGGGTTCTGGATGGGCACAGTTCATTGTCTGGACAGAGATGATCACAGAGGCTTGGCAGTCTGGGTCAGGGGTGTTTCTGCAATTCACTGGCACCAGATGTAAACATGACAAAATCTGCTTGATTTTGCCAGGTATAAAGTTGATCCTATATTTTCAGAAAAGAACAAAATGGTTTGGGAAGCAGATGGATCTTTTCACTAGTAGTTAAATTCCTTTCAACCTGAATAATTTCAAAGGGTTTCACAATTTAGAAAGTTATCATGAAACTCAGATATATTCAAGTCAAATTTTCCAAATAAGGAAATCCGAGATGCTCTTATATCAAGGGCTCAGCAGGTGGTATTTTTACCCCAATATTTACCAAATTTTCCTTTATTTTGAAATGACTGTAAGTTAACAGTATTAACTGTAAGTTAGTTTTTGGTGGTAAAAATCAGGCTAATGATGGAGGAAAGTAAGAATCCAAAATCTGAGACACCTGAAAAAGATGGCAAAGCACAAACCTTTAACAGCAGAATACCGATCTTCTACCAATATGTAGATCTTGAAGTACTCTGGTAAGCCTATGTGAATACAAAGCAGTAATAATGCAGGAAAATGAAATTATAGTCACCCTGGGCTAACTGTAAAGAGCCAGACAAGAAAACAGAGCCATTTATGATGCACAGCATGCAGGAATTTATGTTCAGCAAACTCCTATACCTGATATGTCACGTCTTCCCCACATTTTTTACCTCATTTTTCACGGAAAAACCAGTGGAAGTTACCTCATTTTTCACTGGCTTGTTAAAATACATTAGCTCATTTGGATATTGCAGAGTATTTGGTAAGAGAGATCTATGGAACAAAATTCCATCAGTTCACCCCTATTTCCTACATATTCTTGCTTAGAGCACCACGAATTAAAAAGGAAGTTCAGAAATGGTTCAGTGGGAATTTACAGATCTGTAAGAGTGCCCTGTGTTTTGAGCTCACACACGTACAGAGCTGCTGTCTGTACTGGGGAACCATTCTGAGAAAGCTCAGGTTAACTGTTCTCTCAAGATATCCACTAAGAATCTCTAAGTGTCTGAATGGGAGCCCTTTGCTATTTAGATAGTGAGAGATAAGATTTCTTCTTTAAATATTAGCTGTCAAACTATGTTATGTCTTATTATGTTTCATCAGATTGGCATTCAGCATGATGAGGTTTAACAGCACATGCTGATAACGCACAAATAGTGTAACATAACTTAGGAATAAAATTAAAGGGCAGAAGACTATTTTCAGCTCAGATACCTGCTTATCAATGTTTCGAGAGAGAACACAATTCAACCACAATAGGAAATTTAATTCACGTTCAAAAAACAGGCAAGTTCTTTCTCATCAGCCAGCTAAATTTGAACAGCAGCCACACAGACCATAGTGGTGTTTGTGAATATTTTCAATCACCACAATATTTGCACAGTATTGTCAAGGTGTGTATGTTCTGTAGTTCCCAGGAGAAAATACTGCCACTTGAGAAGGATTCTCTGGGTTACATGTTTTGAGTGAGCATAGAAAGGACGTGTTCTTTGTCCAGTACAAATAACAACAGTTTGAGACGAAGCAAAGAGCAGTTTCTAAACAGTTCAACCAGCCTACAGAATCTCTTTTTTATTCTCCGTTCTATGCATCACAGATCATACAGCTATAAACCCTTTTCATCAAGAAGAAAGGTTAGCAGTCCACAGAGATAACCTTTGAAAGTGAAAGAGACTGACTGCTGATTTTAATAGGTTACTCAAGTCTGTAGTCAAATTCTCTCTCCTAAACCTGGGTTCTAGAGTTGTAAGAACACAGTTGGACCTCAATTTTCACTACACTACTTCCATGCTAAATTTTATTTTCTTCTAGTTTTGACTGCTAATTTATTAATGTCAGATACTTTTTTATTGCCCTCCCTTTCTGCCCTAAACCTCAATTACAGGTTGCATTCTAAAAGATGAATATTTGTGCATGGTTGGGAATTAAATCGCTGACCTTCGGTATACTTTTTTTCCCTCGGTGTTTTTCCGACTATCTGCTCTGTACCTGACAAATGAGGCAGTGAGGACCCTCCATATTCTGTTTGGGGTCTATTGGCTGAGGAACTCTTCGTCATCCTACCTGCCTGACGTCTAGGATCATGATGAATTGTCTCCAACTCCAGCCTCAGATTGTTTTTTAACATTTAATTTAGTTTCTTCCTGTGCTTGGATGAACATGGCCATGTTATGGATTTCTGCTCTAATGTACACCAGCAGGTTGGAAGAACAAGCCTCAGCAAGCTGTGGAAATAAGAGAGGCTGGATCAATAGTCAAGGTCATGACCCTGGCTCTGATTCTGTACACTGTCCTGAGATTTTCTCCCCTTAAAAGCCTCTGACTGCTTCTAATGTGGATCCAAGTGCATATTGAAAGAAAAATTCTTAAAAATCAACCCCCCAAAAGGGTAGGTAGAGCAGGATCCTCTTACCTTTTGTATCTTACACACAGAGCTGACAAAGAGCGTGTCTCTCTGAATTTTGTCTAAAAGTAATGTCTCATTTTAAATATCTTCCCATACAATCATTTTGATAAAGAGATAGGTAATTGCAAATTTTGTCATCTGGTTCTGTAAAAACATTCATTCATTCATTCATAGAGTGATTCTCACCCTACTAGAATCCATTTCAGATGGATATTAACCATAATATGACATTCCAATGAAGATGCATAATTGTTATATAAAATAAAGAGCAAAAATTACTAATTTCACAAGTATACTTTGACTTGCACCAAGCAGAAAATGCTGCGATAAAGTGTGGTGATAAAGGAACAAAGATGCTAAGTCATTTGTTGAGTCTGCCTTTGTGCTGCAGATAGAGCTTTGAGTCTTCAAATATACAACCATAATGCAGCCAGGCACATTTCTGAATGGCAGTAATTTTCCACTGCAGGATATAGTCATGCTGAGATTTAGTGCTTTAAAAAAAAAAGACAGCAAGAAAGAAAGATAGAAAAAAAAAAAAAAGATTGCAAAGGTATTTAATGTATCACAACAGCACCCCCCAATCCCTGATACAGATAAATTGTCATATCTGTTAAAACCCAGCCCACAATGATGTGCAGTCAATACAGTAAACAATTCAGTTTCCAGTAGAGATGAGCAAAAGAATTTCTCATATACAGAAGCAATCTTTCTGTTGTTTCTGCAAAAGAGTGAAAAGAATTACTTTTCAGCTGGCCCCTGTTTCTGGCTTTCACTCAGCAGAACAGAAAGCTGTGTATCGCCATGGAGGGGGAAGGCTGAAGGTCACTCACGAAATTCAGCTTGTTGCATCACACTGCCCTGGTCTGAATCTGATCCACATGCTCAGCAGCAGGGTGACTGCACAGAACTGCAACAAACGTAGTTTTTAAAAAAGAAAATTTAAAAAGAAAAAAAGGAAAAAAAGCATTGCTTGCAAAGGTTTTCTATAATGGCTGAAAACTGTTTACATGTAAACTTTGCATCCTAATGAAGGGAACATGAATTTACAGTGATTTCCATGGTGAAAATCAGGAGTTTGCTCACTGTGAGAAAGAGGAAGATAAGCGAGCTCTATGAATTGACACAGTAAGGTTGTCCAGTGGTATTTAGGTGTCTCATGGGATTTTCAGTCAATGTAAATTAGATGTGTAATGGTTTTGAAAAATCTCACTCTATGCCTATTGCATGTTGAAGTGCCAAATCACTTCTAATAATAGTCAGTGAGGCCTGTTACCCAGCAAAAAGGAAAGGTAGAGGACTCTGCTTGAGCTTCGGAATTGTCCCTTTGGTTCCAACCTCCAACTCTGAATTCAGGAATTTCTCCTCTAATATGGCGAGGAGTGAGCAATCAGACTTGTCTCTTGTATGAGATTTTGTACCTACATCCCCAGTGGTGGCAGCACTATTCTGCGCTCCTTAAGCAATAATTTAACATTTTACTTGCCCCAATTGCACCACCTCTACCTGCAGTCTTTAATATAAGTATGCAGTAATATTTCACCAAATCTGATGTTACACAACTACAAGATATGTCTGGATAACTGGGGAGACACATGGAGAAATCAATCAAAAATCATGAAAGAAATAAAGTCTTATTCTTATAAAAGGTACTAAATTCTGCACTATTTAAAACAGATAAACAAGAAACAGTATAGAGTCTGAAATATTCTAGTAGGATACAAAGACAGCTATAACAGTGTTACTGCTAAGGAGTTAAAGTCTCTCCTCCAATATGTCCCAATTACACTGCTCCATCAGCAGACAGGGCTTAGTAACCTCACAGTATGACAGGAAATAATTTACATGGATTTACACAGATGTGCAATGAAATTCACTGCACTGGAGCCGTGTCGCAGATGGAGCACTCTGCTGCAGCAAAGGATACCTCTGGAAGAGGTCTGCAATAAGCTTTGCCCAGTTGTTTGAACATTTTCTGAGGTTGCTCTTGCTTCTTACCTTGGCTGTGCCAAGCATTTCCCCACCACTGCTCAGGACAGCTGTTGTCTGCCTGGTGCTTTGTTTCTCATTTGCCAAAGTATTTTGTTTCAGTGATTCACTTGGCTGCTAAGAGAAAGAATAGTTTTTGATAACATTATCCTGTACTGGCAAACTGCCCACTTCGAAATATATCTGGAAGAGCTGAGCATAAAATAGGAACAGTTTTGTGCCTTGATTCTGGCTTGGACGATCTACATTTTAGTCAGACTCAAATTTTCAGAAGAAATCCTGTTGGGTGGATCTTAGTTTTGCATATTCTGTGTTTGATTTTCAGGACTTAATTTCCAAAGGGATTAAGTGCCTTGGCAACAGCCACAGTTGCATATCTGGAAACTATATATTATTCTCTTTTTCTAAATATATCATTTCTCATTATATCGGTTTCATTTAGAGAAATATGCCCTTTTCTGCCGTTCTTGAAAACTTGAAAATATCTGCAGAAGTTAGTAAGGCAGCATCATCTGTGTCTCCTCATGGGATTCTTAAATTACCATCAAGTAGGTGTGGATTTGATCCTTAAGAAATAGAATTTCTGATGGTGGAAACAGTATCAGAGAAAAAGTGGGATCTAACAAATTCTAAATCTGTAGAGATCCAGGGAAATATAAAGGACGGGAAAAGGCAGGACAAATAACCTCAGTCTAATAGAAACAATCCAGGATTAAAGACTGCAGATTCCCTAAGGAAAATAACAGGCAAATGTTAGGGATGACAACAGCAAATATTTTTACTTTCCTTTACAGACATAGTATAGGATGTGAACTCAAGCATTGTAAAGCAGCACTTTCAAAAGTATTTTTTGTATGGGTATGTATCAAAATGGTTTTTACTTTCCCAGAATGCCACTTTCTTACCCTTTCAATTCAGAGTTTGTTTTCAATGCATTTTGTCCCATTTTGACTATGAATACCAGCTGTTTATACCTCAGTTTTATTCAAAGAAACAATGTCTTTTGTAAAACCTTTGCTAGTTGAAATTTTCCTCCTGTGAGGGCTGTTGGAATTTAGTCAGACAAACCTGGGTAGGGCAGGTTCCACCAAGAGCTGCATCTGAACAATCTGGGATTGCTGGGATCTGGGTGATTAATCTGAGCTGAATTAGGAATATCCCACAGTAGTGTTATTGTTTAATATGGTACATATTCATCAGGGTTTTCTCCTTCAAGATCTGCCTGCTGGGTGAGACTAGGTATTCTCCAGTCCTCCAAGGAACCCTGAAGAGTTGTACCTTAACAACTGCATTTCCTGTCTTTTTGAAAAATCCCTGAGAAATTGTTCCATGTGGAAATGTTCTGGTAAAGAGCCGGAGGCCAAGTGGATCACAAACATGTTTATTGATTTGCATACCCGAGATGGTGGGGCTCTTTTCTCAGTTATGTGTGTGTGAGCTCTCTGAAGTGAACACAGTTGCTCAGATACAGCTCCTGGTAGAACCTGCCCTACAATCCTGACAACAACTCAGAATGCTACATGCTGCCCCAAAATGGTTTTGCATTCACACAGCAACAAAAGATGCTGAGGAGTCTCGCTTAAGAAGTTCTGGGAATAAGAGCATAGGGAGTATGTATTATGCATAACCACGTACTCTGAGATTTCCAAGCACATCTTGCTCCCAAGTTCTCTTTTTCTTGTCATTTCAGCCCCCCAGCAGGCACAGCTCCTCTTTGCCATTCCATTTCCCATCATCCACTCTCAGCTGTAGTGGATGATTGCTTCCAGTGTTCCGTAAACCCCAATTCACAATTCCAAACACTTAACAAAAAGCTGCAAAACACAATCCATGTAAAACGTGGTTGTCAGTCTCCAAGATCAAATCAGGCTGCTATTGGCTGCCCAGGAACATTTCAGTGTGTTTGAGTTCTTCCTTTCACTGAGAGAGGACAGCAAAAGGCACCAAAAATGTCACTGCTGGCATCAATGTTGCCTCAGAGCCAAACTTTTTCATTCTTATACCATTTTCTGTATTAATATTAAAGAGGAGAGCTCAGGAGTGTCTCTATTCTAGGAAGAAAAAGAAAAGCCCCATTCTAGAATCTGTTTCTGTCTCTCAAGTTCTTTTTATGCTACAGAGCTGGCTCTGTCTGATGAGGCATAATGTCAAATCAAACCTGCTACCTCCCTCCTGCCCACTCCACCAGAAAGGGGATCTCGCTTTTGATTGCGAATGTTCTTTCCATTTCTGTGGGTGACTTTTTCCAACACTCCTAAGCAAAGTGCAGCATTCCTTTTGTCCTCAAGATGTACTTCCCTTGACACTAGTTCTGCACATGAATATCATGCACAGGAGAACTTGTGTGCTGTACCTCAATAAAAAAAACCCAAATCAGCAGCAATCTCAGAAGATTTGTCCAATCTATTCTCTCATATATATTCTCTTATCCAATCTATATTCTAACTAAGCCCTCCCAACTCTAGCTGTGCAACAGGCTTCTTTTTGTTGCAATCTAATCCACTGAAGTTAAAAATAAATATTAGAATTATGGTTTTATTAATATGATATTAAGAAAAAATACCTTCCAAGTCAAAAGGGAAGAATTACTTTTCTCGGCTTTGGGAAAATTACTGTCTCAGAAAAAGCTCTTGTGATTTTTTTTCAACATTATCCTTGCTTCATGACTTACTGCCTCCTGTTTATGCCCCTGGTGTAACAATCAGAACCTATCCATCTCTCCATCTCTCTCCTCTCTCGAGTACAGATGAAATAAGCAAAGAGATCACAAGATTAACTCTTCTGTCAAATGCACGTCTTCTGGATGTTGTGAACAATATATACATAACATGCAAGGGCACTTCTAAATCACTATTCTCTTTTGCTGTTAACATCATCTCAGCATCTTAAACTTTGCACTACTGTACTCCTTAAGTGCTGGGTTCTTGCAACATTCCCCTATTTAAAAGCAAAGGAAAGTCTGAAAAAAGTCATGTATGAAGAAATGCAGCCACGTCAAAACCATCAAACCATCAAACTGAGTAAACTCTGTCTCACTTCTACGAAAGTAAGAGAAAACTTCTTATTTACCTGATACTGTATTGCTGTCAAAATAACAGCTATTCTTTATGTCTGTCTTCAGGTGCTAGACTTAGATCAAACTCATGGGGAAAAGACTGTTTATGCTTTGTCTCTAGTTCCTTGTCTCCTTCTCTGTAAATTCTGGAAACACAACTTTGATTGGGCACAATTCCCTTGCCACTCCACAAACCAAACTGAGATGATGCCAATTATGGGAGTCTTTCATCTTGTTGAAGTGAGATATCAAAGAGTGTAGTTTGATAGAGGCAAAAACTTCTAGTGAGACATTATCACATGCATTACACTCACACATGGGACTATGGGCAAAAAAGATCAATGCAGAAAAGTACCAAAAGGTCAGTTTTAAAAGATTTCCTGAATATTCAAGGATTCAGCATAGATTTCCTTCTGACTATTGAACAAAACCAATTTAAATGAAAAACCCTGCTTGTGGATTGCCTGCTCAACTTCCCAGACCTTCCATACTTGCTATTGTAGAGTCAAAGCAAACATTTAAAAAATGTCTATTATATACTTAAATAATTTTCAAATGGAAGAATAAGTCTTAAGTAGCTTTTCATCTCATCAGCCTATATACTTTTCAGCCCATCAGTTCCTGTATTTTCTCTGAAATGGTAATTTAATAATAGCTACAGGATTGTTAAAGGATGAAAGAGATCCTCTTTCAAAAAAAAAAAAAGTTAAGAAGAGATCCTTCTTTAAGGGAGAAAAAAGTTTATTTACCTTTTTTGTGTGTTTACTGTGATTATAGTATCTTAAGAAATGTAAATTTTTTGCAATTTTATTTATATAATTAATTCCCAAACCTGTTCTTCAAAATCATGCAAGAAAATCAGGCAGTCATACATAAAAACAGGTGATTGCAAAGTGTGGCTTTAACTAGAGTAATTTTTGAAAAGCAGAAGCTTGACTGAAAGCTAAAAATAGAGTCCTAATTCTCCCTGAGAAAACAAACAATTGTGTCCAGGAAGAATTTGTAGATTTGCAGAACTTAAGGCAACTCCAGTCTTTCCAAAAGCTGTTTTTTGCCTCCTTTCTTCTTCTCACCCAGAAACACACATACACACAGAACAGACAGGGAGATGTTTGTGAAAACTGCAGTTTCTGCAATCAAAAGTACAACATTTACTATGGCTTTTATCAAAGATTTCAATTCCCTCATCTTAAGGAAAATGACCCTTTTATTTTGTTGTGGACATAAAATTATGGCTCAGGGAAAATTGGAAGCATTTCTGTTGAGGGAAATCAATTTTCTCACTGCCATATATGATCAACATGTCACAGCCATCACCTAGATAATAATAGTAAAGTACAAGTAAAATGGCTGGTAATACTGGCTTCAGGAAAAAAAAATAGAGCAAGATAACACCTCTTTTTCCCCCAACATGTTTTCAATAAAAAAAAGAGAAGAAAGAATGTAAAGGCTTCTCCTGTGATCATAGCCTTTCAGAACGAGAATGTTTTATTTTGTATATTGATAGTCTGAAGTGTTGATGAATCTGATGAGAAATTTGGTCTTCCTGGAAAAGAGTCAGCGCTCTGTGTGAGCTGTGCTGGGTCCTCTCAATCAGCTTGTTAATGGGTGGCTAATGGCAAGGAGCAGTGACCAGCCCGAGATTACCCAGGAGCATGTTTATGTACAGGCAACACTCAGAGCACAGAAACATCTTCTTAATTTGGATACTACCAACAAAGGAAACATCAAATCTGACCTTGCTGGGGAAATGTTAATGGCTTCTGCTCATCCTCCTTCTGCCACTTAGCATCTCTCGTGCCCCACCTTGGGAAGCTTCCCGGCAGAAATGTGCATTAGCAGAACCCTACCCTTACAAAACCCGGGCCCAGACAAGGAAAAAACATTACAAGTGATTAAATGGTCTTTTGATGTTCACTTCAACAGATGTAACAGGTCACCACAGTTAAGCACATCTTCAGTGATGCCATAATAATATACACAAGGTAAATCAGAACTCTGTCAACAAAAGGAAATTGTTTCGTATTTCAGGTTGGATTTTAAATGTTGTCAAGTAAAAATCAAGAAATTACAGCTGCAAAGCTAAGGACTGCAACACTGGAAATGAGAATACATACCAATGCTGATTTAAATTCATTAAAGAAATGTAAATAGGACAGAATCCTACAAACCCCGGCAGTAACTGGGAGTAAATAATTTCTAGGACATAAAATAATAATCATCTCTGCTCTTCTACCTCTGTTGTACTTTGAACTTCACGAAAATTTAAATAGGATATGATATCATTCATATCATGCTTCAAGAATGGCAGTGGGCTTACAGAATAAGCTGAAAAATTAGTGTAAAAAGGTTTGTCTTAAGACAGAAAGGGAACAAAAAAGAAAATTAGGGCTAATCCATCTCCCATAGTTTTTGTTGATGATTTTGGACTTTGCTACTTTTCCTACTGCTAAATTCTGAAAGATCATTCTTATTAACCATTTGCCTGAATATCCACAGCTGGGTAGAACTGGCTTTTTACCTTTGAAAATCAAGGAGGTTATGGATTCCTAGGAGCTTATGTGGGATCCAAGAACAAAAGCAGTGACATCAAATCACCAAATGGGTTGGGGTCCTTGAAGAAAGGTATCAGCAAACTGGTCTCTAGGTTTTGAGCACCAGTTAAGCCCTGTTTGTATAGTGCACAGATGAATAACGAGTGATTTTCCTTGGTTGTGCTCGACCCATGGCCTCAAAGTACCCCTCCAAACACGTCCCAAGCAGCACGATTATGTGGGGTGGTGTAAACTGGCATGATTACACAGCAGGAAATGAAAAAGAAATGACAGCACCAGACTGTGGTCACCTTAAAGCACAGCTTTTCCTGACATACCTTGGTCAATAGTTTCCTTTGGAGAAGCCTCCCTTCACACTCAACACAAGTGAAACTTGTGCTTTGGCTGCCAGACTCCCATGAGAATTCCTGTGAGAGAGAGTCAGAGAAAGGACCTGATTTGTGTTCTTATTAATGACAAAAGTGAGGAAGAGACATTCTGCTTGGGTTTTCAGGCAGCAAAAGCATCTAATTTAAATACTCTGGTAGTTACATTCTTCACTAAACTGCATAAAACAAAGTATATATTTATATTTTTGAAGGATGCATTGTGAATTTCATGAAAGTCCATTATGTCCTTGATTTGGCAAAATGTTTAATAAAACTAGCGTGACTCCTAAATGCTTAAAATCAAGCATCTGCTTACTTAGGTGAAGAGCTCTGTGTCATAACTGATGAAGGTTAAACATTAAATCTTCCAAGTCTATCTGATCATTCTAAGAATATGCAATGTCATGACATGCTTCAAATTTAAATACAGTCTGGAAGTGTGTGTCTAAGGAGTAAAAAGTATAACTGAAATGTGCTAAAAATACGGTGAAGACCTTTCAAATCCTTTTTTAGCCTTTAATCCATTATTTAGCACTTCATTCTTTAAAAGAAACCTGCAGAGCTATCTCCTCAGAAGCACAACCTTGAAACAAAGTGTTTTTAGACATGCACAGAAAGCATTAGCAGCTTTCACTGCAAAATGACACCCGTGTGCCCGTATGTCCTGATCCCTGAAGTCATACTTCACAGTACAGACTTATTCATTCAAAAACACTTCATCTGATTTCTATCAAAGTACCTGCTCCTGTCTACACAGACTAAGTAAATGTCCAGCTCAGACAGCAAACATTGTTGTCTTGAAATCTTTCATTCTGGTGTACTATCATACATTTATCATTATGGTGTTTCATACCCACATACCCATAAATATTTGGTTTTGGTTGTAGGCAGACCTGAGTGTCATGGAAAGCTGACCTGCAAGTAAGTAAGAGAAAAATCTTATCTGTGGCCTTGGAGAAAAGGAGATAAAAGTGAAGGGAAAGTTTGAGCAGTGTGAGCAAAAGTTTTTTTAAAGGTAAATTAAGTAAATGTCCCGTAGTCAGTTATTAACTTCACATGGTTAATGCTGCTGTTTGGGCTAGGAAGGTTATCTGCTGTAACATTTCTTAACATTTTCATAATGTTATCAAGAATTAAAAAGGTAACATTTATCAAACATTCACAGTGTCTGTGAGTCAGAACAAAGAGCAGCCACACAGTTGTGATAACGTCAGGCTGTCAGTTAGAACTGAGTCCAAATACCTTGGAGATATTTGCTTTTGGATGATGCATTCTCTGTCATGTAAAAATGTAACTTTTCAAAGTCCACATGTTACTGATTAAGTTAAAGTCAGAAAATCTTATTTCCTTCTAATTACTTCTAAAGCCATATGCAAAAGATGGAGAAGGATAATCACCAGGATGATCCAGATAAAGGAGCCTTAATGTGAAGAGAAATCAAAGGGCCCAATCCTCCAAATCCTTCTATGATTAGTCTTTAATCTGCAGTGAGATTGCTCATGTGAAACAGAAGTTACAGGACCAGATCTTAAATCTCCCAACTGCATCTTCCTAAGAAAAGAGGTAGATTAAAATCCAGACCTAATGTCTCATTGTGTCTGGCAGTATCAAAGAAGCAATGGCAGCAGCCATAGAGTCTAAAAGACTTGTACCATTCCAGAAGGCTCTGATTTGGACAGTTAGGACCAATCCTCAATGCTGAGAAGAGAAAATTTTGACTATAGCACTTTGTGTTAAAACCCTTATCCACGAAGCAATTGAATCGATGCAAGTGATCACGCTGAAGGCAGCCAAAAAGCTGGGATTCACAAGCCTTTTCTCTACACCTAACAGCAAAATCTCTGGTGGAAAAGCTCTATCATTTCAAAGCACTATCATTTCAAAATAAGTGAAAAAAAAAAAAGCGCTAGTTGCTCTGCCTTCTTTTTCCAACATTTCCATCAATGGCTATCATTGCTGTCAGAGTACTGGAAGTGTCTTGCAGCTCACACTAAGATGTTGTGTGCTGATTTATATTTTACAGTTGCATTAAAGGAGGCTATTCCAAGAAACAGCAATTCCAAGTTAGGGAATGGAGAGACTTGGGGAACATGGAACTAAACAGCCTTGACTACAACCCAGATCTGTCTTAGGCTGACCTCCAACCACCCATTCCTCCGTTCAGGTTTGGGCAGATCTGGCACTTCTGTATTAACAGCTCTCATCCAGAACTATTTCTGGTCAATAATAAGTAACTTGGGAAGAGTAAATTTGTTAGAGACTGCTAGTTACAGTCTCTAACAAATTAAAAGGCATCAAATCAATATTATGTTTCAGTGGGACTCCACACTTTCCAATTCACTCAATACTTCCTAAAATTATAACTTCACTAGTTAATCAGGGATTATTTAAATTATGTGTGAACAGAGGCTTTACTGTCAGTGTGTCTTCCAATGTGTCCAGTAAATCCTGCATCAGGAGGTGGGACCAGAAGGATGAGAGGCACCTGCTCACCCTGTTCCTCGGGGTGCAGGTTCACACAAAGGCTGGGTTCTGCACATCTCTCCTGGGCTTGCAGCCCCTCCAGCAAACAGGCTGGCTCTGCTTCTGCCTCAGCAGGACAGGGGACACGGACAAAGGGAGCAGCATAGGAGAGCTCCTACTACTGCCAGCTGTAGAGCTCCCTGAGACTCACAAATGCCCCCACTTCTCAGGAAGGAGAACGTACTTCTGCTCTACATTTTTCTTCTTTCCCAGATTTGGTACTATTTTAATGTAAAATACATCAAAATTACAGATGGCTCATTGTCTCCTTTCTGCTTTGGCAAGATGTTACTAGGCTTCCTGATGTCCTGACTCCTCTGTAGAGTAGAACAGATCCTAGAATAAACCTGCTACACAGAGCTTTACACATTACCAACTCTGGTTCCCTTCCTGATCCACATGACACAAAATCCCTGCTCAAAATACATTGTGGGTTTTGTAGCAAAATGCAAAAGTAGTGGAGCAACATTGTAAATTCATTGGGTTTGCTCATTATAGAATTGAAAATATGGGCTATTTTATTTAATACTTGATATTAATTACAACTACTTATATTCTCCTTTGGGAGGTGCTAATCCAGGATGAGTAATCAATTCCAGGCCAAATTCTGATCCAGGTTATAACCAGCAAGTACAGGACGATATTTTGGTTTCAGTGACATGGCTCTAGATTTACTCTAATCTAACCAAGATCATTACCAGGCTTTCTTTAAAGACATTGTTCTCTCAGATGCCTTTCCAGATTAATTGGCGCAATTACATCCTTCCTTCTCTCTTCCCCCTCAGGTCGATCTGTATGTCAGAGGGCTACAAGCTCTGTTGATTCAGAGCTGAATGAGTCCTGCAGGGAAACGAGTTACAATGATCCTCCTCATCTCTAAAGGCCCAAACTCTTTTGGTTTTGATGTAGCAGTCACAAAAATACAGTAATCTTTCATTCACTCAGACTTCCTTTTCTTCATTTGAAAGGTAAGAGGCACTTGCAGGATGCAATGGGATGTCTCTTCACCTGTGAAGCACTTCATGAAATCCTTACATGCTCTTACGACTTCTTCAGCTTCCAGAGTAAAAAGACTATTGGCATTTACAGTCAGAAGGTAATCTTTCAACAGGAGAATTGCTAGGCCAGAGGGGATAGCTTAGTGATCTGAACATCGAGGATCAAATTAAGCCTTGGTGCAAGAGAAAGTGACTCCTCTGACTTCAATGGAACTGAGCACATTTACATCAGAGGTGAACTTGTCCTGAGAGCCTGCATGGAAGCACAGATTCAAATCCCAGCAGCCACAGAGAAGTGAAGAGTGGGTTGTCAACTCAGCAATCAGAGAGAAGATTTCTTATGAATGCTAGCTTAGAAATGGCTGTTGTGAATAGAAGTGCAATGCTTATTTTTGTGGAAGATATGGCATATCCAGGAATGGAGAAGGCTTGGCTTGGAAATGTTTACAAATACATGGCATATCATACAGAAAAAAAAAATCCCTCCCCGTCCTTTCAAAATTTCTCATTTCTTTATTTCCTGCAAATATTGTGTGAAGATATCACTGGTTTTCAGAAATGTTTAACAAGACATCTTACCAAAATGCATTCCTGCAGGGGTTTCCCTTATATAAAAAGTGATTTTATCTGGTAAAAAACTTTAACAATAGAGCAACAGTTATATTTACATAACAGAGATGTTTACAGTTTGCCACGTAAGATCTAAATAGCAGCAACCAGAAGGATACTTCTGTTAACTTTTCCTGAAACCTGTTAGTAATGGGCTGGTGATAATACTGGTTTTTCCTGTTCTATTTTATCATTCAAACTCATTTGTTAAATAGCTGACAAATTTTCATCAGAACAGAAAATGCTGCTAGATGTATTTCAACTGACCATCCCAGGTGGGCTGTGAATACTGTCAATTAAAAATCCATTACATAAGCATATCTGAATTCCCCCCACTTTTCTGCACTGTTTTTCTGCTGTTGTTTCCATTACGTTAAAAAAATGAAATAAAATCTTTTATACCACGAGGGAGCAATTAATACTGCTTTTTTTTTTCACTGCATTTTGACTATGTCTATTCATTATTTCATCAAGGCTAAGTAATCAATATTTTAATTTAGAAATAAATACTAAAATAGTTTTTTTAAAAACATAAATGCCATTTTCAGACCTGCTTCATCAGACATTCTCAGGGAAAGCAGGAGAAATCAACAGCAGCTCCTATTCTCTTGTCTGCTGTTTAAATTTCCAGGGGAAAAGGCTGTGGGTTAGCAGCATGCAAAGACAATGTTCCAATATTAGAAATCTCCCAACCAGAAAGTTGTGTTTCCCAGACCTCTGCAGTAGCAAAATCCCTCATTGCTCTTAGATGGCAATTACACTTTAAGCAAAAAGATATTGCAGATCATTGATTCCTGCAAATCTCTTCTCCTCTGAAGTAGCAGCACTTGCTTATGAATGAAGATACACACACTTTCACCTTGAAATCACATCAGCCTATTTTCTCCATTTAGTCCCGGAAGCACAACATCAGATGTTCCAAACTGGATACACCTCATCTGAAGAAAAGAGGTTTGGTGCTGAGAGGCTCCCTTTAAGCAGGAAAAGTACTCGTGTGAGGACTCTTAGAGGTGTGACCGAGACTATTTGTGGGAGTAAGAATTAAGAACAGGAAGTTTGTCTTGGACCTGAACACTCACAGCCCCACTCAGGTGAGTAAGATCCAAGTCCTGCTGAAGCTTTGTGCCTGAATGTCTGCGTGGGCACAGATCCCTCGAGGGAGGAAGGCTCGCACAGCTCCGCTGCGGGAAACCATGAGTTGATTGACAGAGAAAAAATAGTTGAATTAAGCTCTTCTTTGATTTTACAGAACATTGACTTCTGCAAATGTGACCTTAAATTCAAATTGATTTGATCTTAAATGCGGGAGATTTCATCTACCTTCCAGGCAAATATGCTCCATATGTTAAATACCAGTAAATATAGTTAAGTTCTCCATTGTCTATGAATGGAATACAGAGCAGCTTTTCTGTAAAGACCAGATTCTCCCTTAGCAGCAGCAGATTTAAAAGGTCAGAACTGGTAATGATCAGCTGAAAACAAGGGCTTGCCTGACAGCTGTTTAGAGTTTGCATTTCCAGTAGGTCCTAAAGCCCAGTGCTTGACAGTCCTTACAGAAAAACTCAGGTGAAACAGCACCTTGTGCATTTCTTTTGTCCTGGTGATGCTTCTTCCTTCTTTACCTTCTGATGGTAAACAAGAAAACTTGAATGCTGATTTTAGGATGTATAATCAAAATTCAAGTATTTCCTTGGAGAAATTGCCACAGGTTCAGTATTTAAACTGACCAGTACTGCAAGGGGTAAGGAAATTTTAATTAGTTATCTCATAATTGCTTCCTGTAAGATTTTGTATTTTTTTCTTAAGGATAATGTACTGCTTTACACTCAAAGAAGATTTCTTCAACAATTTTGGCTACTTATTTTATTTGCAGCCCTCTGATATTGTTCTGGATAGCCTCTATTTTTAGCTCTTGGATCATACATCCTGGGGAAGGAGAGCCATTCTATTCTCTCTCCCAAAGATAGATTGCCCCTGAATGCCAAAAGCTGGCAATGGAAAAAAACAAAAACAGCAGCAAAGTGCTCACGGCAGAAGGCTTGATGGAAGCTTTAGGGGACTAATTCTGATATGTTTACTTTATTTTCTTTTTAATGGGTTGTCAGCTGAGGAGAACAAACAGCTCTTGCTGCATCCAGAAGCATAAGCATTTATTGGCCCAGATAAAGCACAAAGAAGAAATATTGTTCAGGCTGTCCTATAAGTCATCACCATGTCTCTTCAGGTAAAATGCCAAAGTATTTCTCCTCTACAGTTTTCACTGTGCTGCTCTGTGCAACACAGACTGGTGGCAGAATGGTCCATGGCCATCGGAACAAAGCAGAGTTGAATATTGAATATAACCTCTGAATCTCACCCTGCAGCAGCTTCTCAGGTGAAAGTATTGCTAATACCATTAACAGAAAAAGCAGTTCCCTTGGGAATGAGAAGTGTGTGCTTTCAGTAGAAGGGTACACGCTCACGTGCACATTCAGAGCCCTCCTGAAGCTGGGAGGGGTTTGGGAAGGTTTGAGGAGTCAAGGATTGCAGCGTCCCAGCTCTGACAGACATGTACTGGGAAGCCCTACTGTCTTCATGCTGTTAAACAGCCCTCCCTGTGCAAAAGGAACTTCCTGTATTTTCCTCTTCACAATCCAAATCAACAGTAAAGCCTTGATTTTTTTACACTAGCACTGTGTTAAGCAAATGGTACACATGGAAATCACTTTCCTAACTTTTCAGAATAAGGACCTTTAGTAAAAACTTAGGAGATTGTTTTCAAAATGCCTGTGAAACAAAAACACAATGCTGCTGTTTAGCTGTGTTTCAGAATGTCGTCAGTAAAAGTGCAAAATTACATTTCCCCATGCCCACACTGGAGTTGCCTGGTAAACGAACTGCTGAGCTGACATTCAGTGTCCTTGTAATGAATCAAGTCTGTGTCTTTACAGAACCTGTGGTTTACAGCAGTGCTCTGAGTTTATAGCTGAGGGTAGTCTTAAAGATCCATGTTTCCTTTATGTATTTCAAATTGATTTGAACCATAAGCCTTTCTTTGCAAAGAATTCTCCAGAAAGTAACCCTCCTAATCACCTTGTATGTTCTGGCCTAGGATCTCAGCTCCCTCAGTAGGTTTCATTACAACTGCACCTGTGTTGCTGTGTGAAACTGCCCAGAGGGAGACCAGAATGGCAAATAAATCTCATTTCCCAAAACGACTGTTCTGGTTAGCTTTGGTGTGGTTCTCTTGAACTGGCCAGTCTTGAAACTTGTGGGTACTGGTTCTTTTTATGACCACCAGTATCTATTTATCGTGCATGTCAATGAGTCAAGCACTGAGCAGCCTTCAGCTCTCTGATGTGCCTTTGTAGTGACAACGACATCACCCCCAATGGCAACCCAAGGACATTCCTAGGCTGTCACTGCTGGAGCAAACAGCTTGTGAGGGTAGCCTGAACACACAGGTGCCAGGCTCTCAGGAGCAGTAGAAATGCCAGGTGTCAGCATACAGGGAATCCAGGGAATTGCTGGAACCCTGTCAGACACAGTGAGAATACAGCCAACAGGGATCAGCACAACCAAAAACTTGCTGGGTAACTCTTGAATTCCAGTGTTTTAGGGATCTGAGAAAGGTAAGGTTCCCATTTTATAAACACCATGTCCAATAATTCCAGTCCCAGATTCTGCTCAGGCATAATCATTCATCTATATCTGTTAATGATAATTTAATTGCATATCCTTATCTCATAAATACGGAAATATTTGTAGATAGTAATGTGTGCTAAAGAACACATTGAATTTCAGTTTGCCATCAATTTCAGTTTGCTATTTAGATACAGCATATGGATTTCAAGTTTTCCCTTGACACTGGCATTGTTGAAACAACCACTTGATCTATTAAATTTTTTGAGTAGCTCTTTAAATTATAAATAGTGCCCAGTTGTTTATTTCAAGTGCTTTCAGTACTCCAAATGTGGTTTAATTGTATTTGAAAACTGCCAAATATCAATGGAGATCAATCCCGTCCCATTGATCTGTTTATGCAGTTAAACATGTAGAATATCAGATTCAGGCTCTAACATATTTAAATACTCCTCTATTGATCAGCTGCTGCCATGATCCAGCACAGATGATGGTGCAGATGATTACAGGAAACTGCCTGCTCTGGTTTGCTCAACTGATACCACCATCTTTCAAAAGGCATCATGGAAAAACTGATCCACAGCTCAAAACCAGAGGGTGAGTCAGATGGACACACGAGCTCGCCACATGAAAAGGTTTAATCCATGGAAAGATTTTAGCATCTCATGTGTGAAAAAAACACATACTGAAAAGCAAAGTACATTAAAATCCTGCACCTTTCTGCCTTAACGGGACAAGAGATGAGTGAGGGATCTCAGACAACCTTTGTTCCTTCCCCAAAGCAGACAACTACCCTCCAGGGCTGCTTATCCAGCTACAGGATAAAGGACTAAACTTATGATGCAGAACTGTCTTCATTAGAATATATAGCAGAAAAATGCAGTAATGCCAGATCTTGCAATGATGGTACTTTAGTGTTTTGGGTAAGAATGTGATCCTGATTAAAGAGCTCTACAAGCATGGGAAAAATACTTTGCTTCAACCCAGAACACTTACAAACAGATTTGCCAGAGTTAAATAAATGTCCCTTTTTTTTTTTTTTAAACTATTTTGAATGTCCATGAAAACACTGATCAGGAAACGCTGACCTCTAACAGGACACAGGGAGAGTGAATGGGTAAGGATGAAGTGTTTGTTCCCAATACCATGTACTGATCAGGGCTGGGTATCAGAGGAAAATCACTCTCTGGCCAGTGGTGAGGCTTCAAGGGAGCAGTCAGTTCTGTGCTGGTATCTCAGAGAGCAGAGGGAAAGAACCTCGTACATCCTCAGATATCCACAGCTAAGTGAAAGCTGCAAAAGGCAGAGGAACACAAGGGTTTATATCTTGGGAAAAGAGGAGGAGTGAGATGGATTAAAGAGCAAAATTGCTCTAAAGGATTGGCAGAACCTTTCTAGGTAAGAAGAAAAAAGGAATCTCATGTATAGTTCCATAAAGTGCCCCAAGCATGTGGCAATATTGCAGAGAGAGGAGTGATGCAAGAAGTGTCAGGAGTGTGGTCCTCCTACTCCCAAGCACAGGGCCTCAGAAAAAAGCCAGCATTGCTGGGGATGAATGACCAGAGTTCAGGCAGTTCAGTAGCTCTTTCTGAGAGCTGAATGCTTTATTTCTTGGGTTTCTTTTGAAATCCCAGCTAGCTGTGCAATGCTATGGTGAGAGCAAAAAACAAATACAAATAAATTGCTCTGTGGTGTTTCAGGTGAGTGAAATGCTTGGAATGCAACCACCCATCATTATTATTATTGTACTTTGTCTGCCAGTAAAGGTAAGTAAGAAATTGTCCTTGTCAAATTTTCTTCAAAACTGACCCTTGCTTCAGGCCTTAAGTAAACAGCCTTCTCTGGGAAAAGCTGCACGTGGTACTGCTGTTATCAGATAGGTACTTTTTCCTGAATTGTACACAAGACAGTGTTTGAACAAAGTCTAAATGTTTTTCAACTTCTCTTCATAGTCCAGAATAAGACTGAATCTATAGTTTAAGGTAACCTACATACCCGCTATGACATCCTATTAACCGGTCCTGAAATTAATTCATATGGTCTCAGATACAAAGTAAAACACTTTTTCATTATTAGAGAGGATTATTTTGATTACAAGTTTTGAGGACACTATTGCATCTGCTTTAGACACAGGACTCCACAGTTGAAGACTGTCCTTGGCGCGATTTAAATAATTCAGCAGCTGCTGAAAATGAACTTTATCAGAGATACAGTAACAAAAGTAATTTGCACATTAAAATACGAAAAAAAGAAAAGTAAGATTGTGTTGAGTTTAGAAGACTTCCTTCTTATCAGGAGTCAAGCACTGCAGGCTGCTGGTAGCAACCACTTGAACCAGCACTCATCAGTATTTCTAAATTACTAAGAATCTAGTTAATCATTAGTTTCTTTACACCTTCTGGCAACCTTGCAAAGATTGCTATGAGTTAATATAAATCCCATAAAGTTCAAAAATGTCCTATGACTGCGGGAACTTTGTGGGAAACACTAATAACCAACCTAGGGGTTACAATACAGGCCGTTTGTCGAAGGTTCCCTGGTATCTGCGTGTGACTGACAGGGTGATGAATGATGACTGCCAGGCTGGCTTTGAACGAGCCTTCTTCCTCCAGCAAACTCAAACAGACCTTGCACAGGAAGTTACGGAATTCTCTTTCTGTTAAGGCAACTGAGGGATTAAAATCCATACGCCAAAACTTGAAAACTTGGAATCCAGCATCAGGAGTGGATGATTTTTCTCAAAAGAATCTCCCTGGAGCTCTCATGTCACTGCTATAGGCTGGCTAAAACCTCTGATAGCCCTGTGCTCAGCAGCAGAGATGCTGCCTGGAGCAGAGCCCAGCACAGCACTCAGAGGAGATGCTGTCCTACCCTGTCTGCCAGGCAAATGCAAAATACCTGCCCAGGATTGGTATAAGCAATATTGGACTGTGTGTGCTCAGCAGATTCTTTGCTGAGAGCTCAAAGCAGGCAAAGAGAGCAGTAAACGTTGTCCTCGTACGTGTGAATTTGAAAGCCTCACTTTAACTTCACCATTTCTGTTTAAAGGCTTAAGTCACACGATCCCTCTTCTTAACACAGACAATATACACCACAGCATTCCTTCACAGATGCAAGCAGACTGGCACATAAACTGGAAAAAATACAGATGGGAGGGGGTAAAATATGCAGGAAGCTATCCTATCCCCCTATGGCCTGAAATTTGCTCAGGGTATTACACACGTGATTAGCAACTGTCTGTCAACTAAAGGAAAAAAACTTGGGAAATTTAAGGAGGATATGGCTTTTACTGAAGATGCAGTAGTCAAATAATAATGAAATATAAAAAAGCAGCATTGTAAACTTCAGCCTGAAAGATGAGGTCTTTGAAGACAGAGAAAATAAGTGGTAAGATTCTCCCATCTTTTGCTTGTTAGCATGTTTGCTGAGACCTGCCTCACAACGGGTTAACATCTCAAATGTGAAGCCAAGTCTATCAATTGTATTGTTGTGGTCTGATTGTCAGGACCAAAATGAGACACATTTATCTTTAAAATACCTCTAAGAGTGCTAAACATATGTGTGTATATAAAAGTACAGAAGAGTTTGATGAGGCGAGAGTATTGATTATGAATGGACATGGGCTGATACANACAGCCTGGTTGTCCTTGAAGGCAAAGCCTGGAGAGGCTTTGTTATGTCTACCTAGTACAAGAGAGTAGGAATTACAGGCTACAAGGAACTTCAGAGTTACACTCTGAGCAGTACAGAATTTGAAAATATAAAAGTTAAAACCTAAGGCATCAATACACATAGAGATTGGTGTGCAATACAAGGTGCAGAGGGAGGAGTTCAGCATTGCCACAACCATTCTTCCTGCAGCCCTTGAGCTGACATTTCCTGATATAACTGCAATCTTCATGTTCATATTCAAGATGGAATTTACAGTAGTGGATACAAATAAATACCTACACATACACATGCTGTACATATATACAAGGCTTGACTCAAAACACTTTGGAATCAGTAAACCTGCTTTAGTGGGGTCACAGCAAATAAATGTGATGTTCTTAATATAAATTTTAAAAACCTAGTAAACATTTTAATTTAGCATCTCTAATAGATGATATTTTACACCTCCACATAAAAGTTTCATAAACCAGACATTCATCATAAGCATGTATAATTTTGTCTCTCTGGCCATAGGATTTTCTGGATTTATGTGCAGGATAAACTCTGATAGTCCATTCACACCCCGCATTCTTAAGATGCCACTCGGAATATCTTGTAGTAGATTCACAGTTATTGTTGTTTCTTTAGGCTTCACTCTACAGTTTATTTCAAAAGTACAATGCAGCTTCTTAGGAGAAGAAAAATTACATTTAATCTCTTAATATAATGACAAATTATATGAATTGGTTTACCTGCATTTGCTCCATTAAGAAATATAACAGCTTAGTTTCAAAAGGACAGTAACTTCTGAAACACTCTTGATTCTTTTTCTTGTCTGTAGCTGAGGAAGAGCAGAGACCACTCTGTTCTCAGCAGTAAAGTGGCTCTGTCTGCTTAGCTAATTTCCCCACACACTCTGTAGTTCACTGCTGACATATGTCCAGTGCTTCCCCAGGTTTAAAAGGAAAGGAACTCACATTTTGCCACAGAAGAGCCAAGACCACAGAGGAGATGAAATACAAGATAAAGTAGTAACACCGCAGTGGAGTGAACCCAAATGGGACCTTGATTTTTTTAAAGTGACATATTATAGACATAAACCTGAGCTGGAGAGATCAAATCTATATCAGCAGCAAGAGCTAAGCTCTCCAAAATTCAGCAGGGTTCAGATCTCCTTGCTGGGCTCACCCCCATCCTTCTGTGAGATGAAAATGTAATAGGAAGCTCTAGCAAGAACATGTATTTTCAGCTCCGTGATTTGATTAATATTGGTAGAGCACTTCCAAGATTACTCATATTGCATAGCATGCATTTCTCTTGAAGAGGATTCAATCCACTTTTATGCTGACTTTTATCACATTCAGGAATGCACAAATACTTTTACGTACATTCCATCATTCTGTGCATACCCTTTGTATATATATCTGTAACAGCAACTAAATGTCCCTCAGACAGTTTTCTGGCAATAAAGCCAACTGCCAGTAGAACTGAAAGTAAGTTTGAGTGAAAAATTATTTTACCCTCCAGAAAAGCACGGACATGTTCAAACACTTCCTATCAGGCATGGTAATGAGGAGTATATTAGTTGTTGCAGATCAAGAGCATGGAGGTTGTTCCATCATTTTATCAATTTATGTAATTTTCCATACCTGAGAATGTTACCTCACTCTAATTTACCAGTACAAATGCAGCATCTGTTCCTACAGTCAGCTTACAGTGAGGGCCCAGTCGTACCTGCTCACATAAATACACAGCTACAGTACTAAAACCATGAAAAAGAATATAAATACCTCATAAGGAAAAACAGGTTAGTACTTAATTCCACAGTGCTGGGCTCAATAGACCACGGCTGTCAAAGAAGCACAGTTATAGATTAGTTACGCCCATTTTTGTCCTATAAAATTTTAAGCATTTTATTTTCATTATTACTTACTTTCTAAAGGTAACTCCAGACACCCAGGTTTACTAGTGGGATTTCATTAGCAGAATTTCATTAGTTGGGAGCATTTCAACTGACAGCTCTGAGAACAGAAAGAGAACACAAGTGCTCTTGCTGGGAAGGAAGTGTCTGAGGGCAGAGGAGGATGAAGTATCTGCTGGTTTTCCCTCTGAATGCCACCGCAAAGTTTTAGCCGTGGACTGCCACAGAGGACCCCAGATAGCTTTCACAAGAACAGTTCAATGCATTTCACTTAGTTGTCACTTTTTTCAAAACCACGGTCATGCGATGGCATTGGTGTGGAATAGAAGTTGAATTTCACCATAGAGATAGCTGCATTTCAGTGGTGGGTGAAGTGATCCCAGCAGACTTTGTAAAGCACTTTGGGATTCTTACAGATGAAAGGTGCTATATAAATGTCAGGTATTGTTATACACCACTTAGGAAAAATGTTCCCATTTATTCCTCTGGATTTACTGTTGAGCATTTAGAGATAATCGTCACTGCTGATAATAACAGTAAGAATAGTATCTCGAAGGCTGCAGACTGTGCAGATTGTTCTGTCTTCTGCTTGTCTGTAGTAGGAGGTCGCATACTGATAAGAAGGAGGAATTTTTTGACAATGTGATTATAGAGAACAAGCTATTTTTCATATTATATGGTCAAAGTGCGACTGTCAGAGTTATTTACATGGCTGCATCATTTACAGCCCAGGATTATTGAAAAGACTCAGCTGAAAGGTAAGCTGCTTTCATGACCATATTCAAAACAGCATAATACAACAGCTCCCTGCAGTAGGGCCATTTATTTCACTGTATTACCTCTCTATACTTGTCTAAGTTCTACTCATTCATTTTATTAATAGATTTTATTTAAATGCATGACGGATGTTTCTAACAATGCTTACCCAAGCACTGATTAGAATTTGTTAGAGGGATGCCAGTGTTTGTCCTAACATGAGCACCTTTGGATTTTGGTGTTTTGTTTAGGGCTGGGAGGGGGGCACTTCTTTTTAGCATAACAGAGTTCCAAATGTAGTTCAGTATTGATTTTAACAGGAGTGTAAAAGGCAGACAGCTTTTGCCAGGTAGAGGAGTAATTTCAGCAGTGCACTAACAGATCAAATGGTCTTTCTAGTCCTGGAAAACAATCCTGCCCCAGCAATTCTCTCAACTGAGTAACACCTGAATATAAAGACACTCACATTTCCCCTTCCTCTTCTGCTTCCCAAGTCTCTCCTCTCAGATTTCTGTCTTCCAGTTGGGGTATCTCATTAACCTGCAGGCTCTATCCCTGCCTCATTATCTTCTCCTGAACATCTGAGGGAGGCAGAAGCCAGGCTGTATTAACCCACTGATTGCTGCTGACCGAGTGATGCCCCTGAGCCCTTTTGGAAGCAGCTTTGGCTGAACAAAAGCTGCTGGAGGATGTGGCCCAGGACTGAATACTGGATAAGTATAGCAGTAATCTACAGTGGGGATTCCTTTTATTAAAACCTTGGCAAAACCTTTGTGTGGAAGGGAGCTGGGTCAATCTCTAAGGAAGGCATGCAAGCTTCCCTTCTACTTCCAAAGTCTTTTAGTACAGAAGCTGTAAAAGCATTAAAATGTACAGAACTACCTCCTCTCCTTCCTGGCTAATCCAGAAAAATTACCCCCTGGAAAACAGCTAAATGCTAAGGAAACCTTAATGTTGGTGAGATTCCTTTTATAGTCCCATACCCCTTTCAAAAATGCCACATGAGCTCAGCACTGTGGGCACTGCACCCAACACCTGCAGGATTTAGTTATGGCTATATGTATCCTATGCAAATTCCCAGAAATTCCCAGTCTTCCTAGACTATTGACATTTACACTTCCCTTCAGAGCACTGTTCAGAATTATCATAAAAGATCAGAGTGCAGCTTGGAGGCCAGTGTGACCATAATTTGACTGTGATGGTATATTTACTCTAGCTAATAGAGTTTATTTCTTTTCCTTTTTGCTGCTTTTACCTTGTTCTCTCCCTGTGGAAGGTTCAACCACTGGCTATCATGGGAGGAAGAAAAAACTCAAAATTCTGGAAAAAGTGTGACAGATTTTTCCTACATACAGAGGAAAAACCAAACAGCCAAATAGCAGGAACATCTATAGCAGAGCATCTATAGATTTAGGTGTTGTAAAAAAGGGGAGTATCACAGGACGCTACACGTTCCATGGGCTAAGCAAAACATTAACACCAATTATATCTGTTTAAAGGACTTATATAAGAGGAGGCATATTTAAAGGAAACATCTAGAATGAAACCTGTGAAGTACTCATGCAGTTAGTCAGACGTGACTTAAGATACGAGAAAAGACATTTCTAAAATCTAATTAAAAAAAAAAACGTACAAAGCTTAAGGTTTACTCCAACAGTATCATAAATTCTCCTCATACAAAGGGTTAGGACAGAAGAAACCAAAAGCCTGGAATGTCTTTCAAATATCAACTCTTTTCTAGTGAAGTAATACCCTTAAATATTTAGTTGAAAATACATGTACACAGAGCAGGACACATGCTCGTCATATGATAGGTGGTAGATTCATCTAAAACTTCCCAGAGATTTCTTTATGGAAACCACCAAAAAACCTCTGTAATTTAATCACTAGCCACTGCAACTGGCTGCCTGCCTGTTAATTGCTTGGACAATACCCAAATTGTCAGACCAAAAGACCACCCAGTGATTCATTGGGCTGTCACTTCACATAACCAAAGCAACAAATATAAGAAAGAGTGTCTGGAATGAGTCTTTGC
The DNA here is from genome assembly GCA_013398115.1 of Falcunculus frontatus. Classification (NCBI taxonomy): domain Eukaryota; kingdom Metazoa; phylum Chordata; class Aves; order Passeriformes; genus Falcunculus; species Falcunculus frontatus. The sequence goes on from VZRV01010417.1 coordinate 135,488, forward strand.
TTGTGATGTCTTCTCTGATATTTTCTCAGTATCCAATCCATTACAATTGTTCATCACCTTCTTTAAAAGCTTGAAATGTTACTGCTGCAAATCTCAAGTTCCTAAGGAGAAGTTATACTCCAAAGAGATTCTGCAAAACTATCTCTAAGGAAAGCCTGTTCAGCAGTTCTAAGAGTTTCTATATTGTATTTCTCAGGTGATTTTGCTGCTTAAGCCTAGTACGTTTGGGCAGAGATAATGAAAATCTACGAATATTTTTATAATAGTGTTTTTCTTTTGTACTTAACTTACAAAATGCCATGACCTCCCTTTATATATCCTTACAAAACTTCTCCAGTGTACTACACAGACATAACACTAACACAGAGACAGTTATTTTAAGTTCCTAGGAGCTTTTAAAATATATTTTCACTACGGGTCATGAATAATCAGCACTAATATGAATTCTAAATGTATGCTTGGTTGCAATGCATAGAACTCTCCCACAACTGCATTGAGTATATTACCAGTGAGGTAGAGGGAAGATGAAAAGATATTTTTTATTACTTAAGCAGTGGCATTATTTTGAAATGATAGAAAAAAAGAAGTGGATTTGGGAAACCTTGAAGCACCTTTTTGACAAATATCTGCTCACTGGAATGAAATCTAAGATTGATTTAATGGATGCTATGAAGTTAGAAGTAAAACCCATCAAATCTCCAAAACATATCCTAAAAGCAGCAAAAACGTATTTGCTCTCAGCATGCTTTAGTCTGGAAGACATTCATTAAGAAGGGAAGTGCTTTTCCCACTACTGACGTCCAGTGCATTGTACTCAACAAGCAGAGGAGAGACAAAAGCTGCCTGTCCCAGGGCTTTGATGCAACACGTGTCCAGTTGCTGCTCTTTCCTCATCACTCACCTACTTTTGCTGTTGTCACATATTTTATCAGGCAAGAATTCCTGCTTTCCCTTCCCAAGTCCTTTGCCTGAAGCAGTAGTTAAGGAGTGCTGTCACTCCAGGACACGTACCATGACATCTGCAACACGTTTGTGGTCACAGCCCCATCAGACAGCAGAGGATTGTTTGGTCAGAGCCCAGGCACTGAGTGCAGCGTGGAGCTGTGACAGATGCTCCCGCTGGAATCCTGGCCCCTGCAGATGCCTGACAAACAGCTGGGTGATACCCTGTGCCAAGGCTTTCTGCTTCACACCACACAGGGCATCAAGGGGTATCAGTTCCCATTTCTCTCCCAGCTTCTGCAGAGGGTTGGAATAGACCTGCCCAGATGTGCAGCTGGAGCAGCTGCACGAGGATGGCTCAGTGCCACAGTCTGCCCAGTTACCCCAGCTGATTCCATAGTCAGTGTGGATTAAACCTCCACCCAATGCATCCTCAGACAGGATCCGATGGAATCCTGCTGGTTTGGAAGTGCTGAGGGAGCTGGTGCTGGTCTACTTTGCACAAGAGCTCACTGCAACACTGCTGCTTGCCCCCAGCATTTAAACAGTATTTTCTAGTTCAAGGCACTACCGTCATTCTGCTTGTGCTAGTTTTTCCCTCTGTGCACAGTTTCACGTGTAACAACTGCTTTTACCTCTGAGGGCCTGGAGATGATCCCACAAAGTCTCCCTGAGGTTTCATAATGCTGCAGAGACTAAGGCTGCTAAACAGCTTTGATTCTGGGTCTCAGTTTTGCTGCTTCTCTTTCAAAATCTCTCTCTACTTCTTAGCCAAAGTAAATGTCAGTGCACACAGTTCAACACTACACAAAGATGAAGATATTTGGACCTTCAAAGTATTTTTTACAGGATAATTCATGATACTTTCTATAAAGCACAGTGATTAGTAGAACCTGTAGCACAAAATCCTACACTGTGTATCCCACTACCTTTCTCTGTCCTTCCTCTTTGTACCTCTGACAAGGATGCCCACAGTCAAGAGCTTTCCTGCCCAGGCTGCTGCTCATTCTGCAAAGAAATACAATTTTGAACTTTCAGAAACATCCTGTATGTCTTGCAACCTAGTGCATAGGAAGAACTCTAGACATTCAATTTATAGGAAAAATAAGTCAAAATGTAATAAAAAAAAATAGTGGCAACTATATTAATACAGGCAATGTGACTTACTGTCTTTTAAACACTGATATTATGAAGTTAAAAGCTTCTTTAGACACACGTTACCAAACTGATATCCATCTTTAAAGTAATCAGGCTTTCAGTTCAGTCTCAGCAATAATATTCTTAAACATGTTTTTTTCAAACAAACCCAAGAAAAAGCTGGAGTGAATTTCAAGGCTTGAGTGCTGCTGCCATCTACATGGCAGGAAGACTATAAACCAAAACAAACAACAAAAATCTGTACGTTGCATTTACTGGGCAGAGCTGTAAGTCTGCAGATCAGTGTGATGAGAGGAAATACAGTTCTGAAACCGAACAGAATCTTTTATTACCCTGAGTTTCTGTGAGAAAAATTCATGATGATTTAGGGTATGATTTCCCCACATTCTTATTATCAAAAAACCCCCACATTATTTAGATAAAATTTGAGAATAAATAAGGAAATTATCACTATTTTACTAGTGCTGGATATTGCTAATATTTTTCTGATGAGCATTATTCTTTCAAATGCCCCCCACCCAAAAAAAAGAAAGAAAATCTGCCAGTTAATGTAAGACTGGAGGGATTAATGTACTTAATGAAACAACATTTACTACTTACATATACTCCTTACTCCAGTGATGCTATTTTTCACAACTGTCTTATTGAGAGTATTGCAGAGGAAGAAAACCGTATTTGCATAACACAATGTAAATTCAGGCTGCACAACTCTGTATTCTGAAGTTAAACATCCTTGAAATACATGAAAGAAAAAGATAAATGTAATTAAATTTGTATTGCTAAGAAATTCTTTCAAATGCACAGTCTGCTCTAAAACAACTCTGCAGGTATTTCCTAACTTTCATGATCTTCAGCACTGTTCAGCAGCTCACAGTGCTTGGCCCTCCCAGCTCTGCTTGTACTCACCCATCAGAACATGGAAGATGTTCCTGCTGTGACGTGCCTCTGTCCCACAGCACAGCTCTCAGACACACTTCAGACTTTCCAGCAGGTGTCATTCCAAAAACAAACTTCCCATGGACCCCAGTAAGACAGTCTTGGGTTATTGTGTGAATTTTATGTTGCATCCAAGTTCAGAACTACTTCTCCAAAACTAAGAGTGATTAATTTTCGCTTTGGGGATCTATGAATCCAAATGACAGCCCAACTCAAATGCTAACAGTAATGCTAAGATCTTTGTCTAGCAGTTCAGACTACATATTCCATGAGGAAGGAAAAAGGGGAAGACCCATCCTTGAAACTCCTCTGCATCCTTTTCTCATGCAAGAAGAATGGCCTGCAAAATCCAGCAGAAACATCCATTACAAGAAGCAGGACTTTGTCTTCACAGACCCCCATCCTGGATGTGGGTGCAATGCTACTCAGCACTGGCACAATGACTCTGGGATTTGTGCTGGAGCTCACTGTCCTGGTCTGCCTTCGGAGAACTCGCTCTTTCAAAAGGACTAAAAGCCTGGGCAGAGGTAATGCTGCTTACTGAACCCGGCCCCTTCTTTTCTGAATTTTCAACACCAGCTCAGTCAGACGAGCAAAACCATTCCCTTGCTAAGCTGGTGCTCCCTGGTGCTTGTAGCCCCACTGCACAGTGGTTTTGTGAAAATGTCTCTTTATTTCAAACACTGAATCTCATATACATACATTTCAAGTCCCATGCCAATTTGCTTTCAGAACATCTTTCATTGGACTGGGGAAAGGCATTACTCCACAAAATACAACCCCAAAATGGAAGGAGTTTATTACAACGATCAAATTTAAAACATGTAAATGGCACAAGAGATTTCAAAATAAAAGGTTTGGATTTGGAGACAAAAATGAACAGTTCAAACTTTAGGGAGGTTTCCAGACAGGAATCTAAGTCAGTGACTATTCAGCATGACCATTCAGACCAAGTATGAATTATCTGGAAAACTCAAAATCCCTCAAATAAAAGAGATGCCGAAAAGTTTTGATTTGGTCTTATACTAAAGCAGTAAATGCCTTTTAAATTTTTTTAAAATAATATAATGAATTATGCATGTAATGTAAAAAATGCTTATTGGATTTGAAAGCCAAAAGTCTATGTTTAAGTAAGACCCTTGCATATAGCAACCTAAACTTCCAATTTCATGCTCACTTTCCTGTGAACTGTCCCACATTTCCACTCTGGATTGCTTGTTCCTCCTCTGGCCTTTGCCCTGAGGCCAGGGCTGCCTTGGCACAGCCTGGGCACACAAGCAGTCGTGAAAACATAAGTGAGGAGACAGAAGCCTGAGGTTGGAGGGGGGAGAAATCCCCCAACTTTGAAACCACACCTTGAGCCATAGAGGTCATTGGTCCCCGTGACTTCTGGATGGAAAAAAATCCAAGCCAAACCAGAACACCATGCTCCTTAAGCAGTTTAGGTATTCATGAATTTTTTACCCCATATTTAAAATTTATACAACTACTCAAAAATATTAGCATGCTGCTCCTTTTGACAGGATTTCTTCAGAGTAACTCAACAGAAAAATATATTCTTAATTGCCTTGGGATTTTGTTGTCAACTCCATCTCCATAAGCATGAATGCAGTGGTACATCAGACCACACTCATACAAAATGCTTCTTCAGTTTGGCTTACAAGAAACTATTGCAGGAAGTTCATCTCTATTTCTGTATTCATCTCTGAAATTGTCACTTTGTTGCAAAAAGACTTTTCTGAGTGAGTTCATCGCGAGCACATATCATAAAGTTGGTTGTTTGAAAGACATCCAGAAGACAAGGGGAATATATTTGCTTTACTGGGAAATAAATGTACCTAATAAAAAGGTTCCTGCCTTACCTTACTGATCCTGTGATGATAATTAGCACAAAGCACGCACGAGCATGTGCCAAACACCGATCATCACTGCACAAACCATTCCAGAGGGCTGGCTGTATTGGCAGGCTGCTGATGTGCACTGCTTTGCAGAATTAAAGACAAGCAATCAAATATCATGTTGCACAAATGTAATTGCTACTACAGCAGTAGTGGGTGTTATGGACAACGCCAATTCCTTGAGCTATGAGACCTCCTTGAACACATCCATTTTTGAAATATCTAGCTGGAAGAGTTTTCAAAAGATTTGTTATCCCGGCCCAAGTGAGCAGATGCTCATGCAAAGCAGTGATGCTTGCTGGGAATGGATTGCTGATGTCTGTGGAAGAGTCTGCTGCAACAACTGGATGTGGCTGTTTGTATGGAAGGGGAGCAAAGGAGAGAGACGGGTCCATCCTTTGTCTGTAATTCATTCTACTGTCTGCAGGGTTCCTGTGCAGCTACTGAGTTCCTGTAGATATATTCACAACTTTATTTTTACCTTCTTGACGTTTGCAACTCTCATGCAGCCACAAAAGTGGAGGATATAATCAGCTAAAGACATGTTCTGCTCTCAGTTGTGTTGTGCAAGTATAAACACATCAATATTATTCCACGCATCCAGCACAAGAAATGCAAGAATGAAGCCATAGCACTCAATGTTCAGTCATCATAATTCAAATACAACCACATATGAACAAAAGATACACTTTAGATAGGAAAATGCCTTCCAAGAACAAGGAAAGTTGTTTCTGAAAAATATCAAATGTGTTAAAACCATTGACTTTTCTGCCCAAAGACACCATTCTTCTGCACAGTATTTACAGTCACAGAAAAACAACATTAAATATCTTCATCTTCTGTGGATTGCAGCCAATTTAAATTACATATTCTTCAGTTGAATAAAAACTGGGATACTTCTTCTCACAGTGCCCTTCCACCACCCAGTGTGTCTGAAGACCATACACTGCACTGAGGGACATGGACTTATGGGTCTAAAAAACAGAAGGAAGAAGCTTTCTGTCTGCTTCATTCAAACCATATTGTAGCAACAGAAACCAGGTTTTATCACTCCTGCAGCCGTGACATTCCCCCACAAGGAAGAAAGAGATTCATTACCAGAGAATCTTTCCACGCTGAAGAAATCCCCACTCTCCTAGTTAAGGCACCTTATGGCTAACGTGACAATTAGAAGGGATAAATCAGAGCTGCATTTCCACCATAAGGTACAGATCCAGAAGGTACATCCTCAAATATCTTTGCCTTCATCAGCACTCCAACTACTGGCAATACAGAGAGTGAGTTTACTGCTCTGAGCAGCCATTATTTGTCAAACCAGCCTAAGTGCCCCAGAATATCAGGTGATAAATGGGTCTAATCAGCTGCACATATCCTACAAATATAATGATATAATTTAAAAAAAAAATAAAAGAAAAAAAGTTACAGCTGCTTTTCCCAACGAGCACAAAGTTGAAGTGTATCATTTCAGAAGAGGACTCCAATGGGCTTCTCCAGCTCCCTACTGGTACTGCATTTCTACAGATGCTGGTAATGGCAGTATTTAGAGAAAAGGAAAATTTACATCCTAGACATGACCAGAGTTGTTATCAATTTCCCATCCTCTCCTGTGCACAGAACATTCTTTGTATTTTAGTTATTTCTAAATATTCCATGTTTAATTCAAATTGTGAATTTCTCTTTTCAGTGAAAACAAATATTCTAATTATTTGAAATGCATTTGGTTTTGCTCAGTGTTAAAATGCTATTGGTAAGAAAAGTCAGAAGCAAGAAGAGAAAAATTTAAATTTAAAATATGTAAAACAATACTAAAATTGATATAATTGTTTATGGCAATCAAAGTTGTAGAGATTTGGGATCACTACATAAACAAGTGAACGACATCTAAAAATGAAGAGTTGATATTTTCTATATCAAAACTATCCAAATTTAGTTGAATACATGTAAATCTATTAGTGATGGAAGTATGAATTGAAGCCAATAAATCAGCCAAAAGAAGCTGATCTTATGGAAGTCGTGTCTTCTGAAAATGAATTGTTAAAGGTACCATAATAAATACAAAAAGCCATTTCATGTCCACCACACCACATATGTCCTGTTTCTTGGCTGTCCTTCTACATCTTCTAATTCTTTCATCTCAGCAGGTTTTTTCTAACACACCTTACAGGAGCACACCTTAGAGATCCAGGGATGTGGCTTCATGTCATCTGGAAGAGAAATGTATGATTTCTTAATCATTTACAATTTGAGGTTTAATGATTTTACAATTTGAGGTAACAGCTGAGACTTTTCTATTTTAAATTCAAAATATGTTTATGTTTCCTTTGGAAAAATAATCATCAAATTATATATATTTTCTCTTAGCAGAAATAATCCTACGATGGCTGTAAATAGAAGTAGTAAGTCATATTGATAAGACATTATAATCCTGTCAAGGCTTTTTAGAATTCCACAGAAAAGCTTTCAGTCACCGATTTTTACCTTTGTAATTTCTTTTAATTTGATGTATAGTAGTACTTACAGCCCAAATTTTAAATATTACTTGCATTAGAAACACTGCTCAAACAGGTACCACGCCTTTCATGAGTACATGAACAGTGGGAAAGCAGACCACACTATTTTATCCCAGTCTAACGAATATCTTGTAAATTTATCATATTATCTATGATCTTTCTGTCTACCTGTATCATAGACACAGAGACCTACACATTTTCTTGATGATTATTACACAATCTTCTGAGTTTACAGTTTAATTTGGTATTAAAAAACCAAAACCGAAAGCAAACAAAAAAATCACAAATCAAACCAAAACATATGAGCCACGATTCTAGCAACCCAGAACACTGATAGGATACGACACTACATCTACTGCAGTGAGATTACAATGAATTCATCCCTGCCTACGTTGGAAGTTCCAGAACTTCTTTCTGGAGTAATTGCTGGGCACTGACATTTCACACACAGTCCCTGGGCCATCAGTGCCTGTGACCAGTGGGCTGCCCCTGCCTTGCCTCCTCTTGCTGCTGCACGCATCTTCACCAGCACCAGCCTCCAACACCCCATTCCTCAGCCAGTCCCCATTTACTGCCTCCTGCTTTGCAAGAGGATGCAAATGAAAAATCGTGATTTTCTAGGGTGCTTTGTACCTGGAAATCTGCTGAATATTTACTTAAGCACAGTGTGCCTAATAAGAATCTGCTGTTCTTCATACATTTTCATCTCTATTTGCTGCACTTCTGCCTCTCACAGACTGTATTTCAGGCACAGTCAGAGACCCTTCCCATCTCTGTGCCAAGGTCTAAAGAGGACAAGCAATTAAGCAAGACTGAGAAAACTGCTCCAATTTTCCCTATTATCTGTTATGCACCCAGAATTACATTCTGTCCTGAAAAGTGAAAAACTGAAGAGAAAAAAATTTAATATGTGCAATGGTTTTGGAATGAAGGGATGGGAGAGATCACGAGCTGCAGAAGGGACCGGGCAGAGACTCAGGCAGAGACTGTCTAATTCTGAAGGCCATAAGCACACAGGGTTTTTACCATTTATGTGCTTTCTATCCAAAAGATGGAAAACACTGTACCTTCCATCTACAGCTTCAAATTCAATCTTCCATTAGCGAGGCTCAGTTTCCCTCTATTACCAAGTGAAGTAATAGTCTATTTCCTACTCTACTGCAATGTGTCTTTTGGGGAAAATAAGAGGGAAGAGGCATCTGTGTCTACATTGTTTCTTATGACTTCAGCTCAGATCTATTCCTTTTTCCCACAGGAGCCGCACGTGCAGAACCCTCCTCAGTGGGACTGCCCCACATATGAAAGCTAAGACACCTCAAGTTGTGTTCAGTCCTGCTACAATCCTCTTAGATTTTGACTAACAAAATTCAGAGTACTTTCAATGCCCTTAGGAACCACCTCAAGCAACTCCCTTTGGCCAAGATGATCTGTATCTGGGGGTGTACATTTTCCACCATCGTACGAGAAAACTCAGGTGGACAGCTCAGACCCAGAAATCTAACAAACACATCCATGGACACTCACTTTCAGCCTCTTTCACAGTTTCCTTAAATGAGGAAAATTTGTCTGGTAAAATGGAAAACTGCTGGGAATATTTATTGAAAGAAAGAAGCACTTTAAGTGATAGTGAATTCTTTATGGGGGGTTGATACGATTAAAAGTCAAGTTCTACAGAAAACTGTTGCAATTTTTATCTGATTATTACGTTCAAGGCCAGAGCAGAGACAAGTTTGAAAAGCCAAGGCTTTGCATGTCAAACAGGAGTAGTCCTCAGCATGTGGGGAAAAATGGCAGTGATAAACCTACTATTAGGCATCTGGGAGAGAAGCCCAGCATCTCCTCTGTGTGGGGCCTAAAATAGACATGAGCCTCTATCACAGATAATGGCAGCCTGTAGCCACACGAAGGGAGCAACTAAAATCCATTTCACTTAGACAAGAAACTGCAATCTGATATTTACCTGTGTCCATCACATGTGGAAAGTGTTTACTGTGAATTATCCAAGAGAAAAGTGCAGGTTGAGGGGTTTCATTACCTATCTAAGAGCAGTTCAGAGCACACAATGAACACGAGAAATCACAGGTAAATCTTGGATTGGTGTCTTGGGTAGTCAAATGGATTCCTGCTATTCATCTGAGTATATGCCTCCTGCAATTGCTGAGGGCCCACACCCAGAGCACTGAGAACAAGTGCAGACACAGAAAATGTGAAAGTAAAACAGAGTAAGCTTTATGTGATTTTTAAAAACAAAGATCACTTTGAAAATAAAGCTCATTCTAATGTCAAGGACAGAGACTGCACCTTTCACGAGTGAAAAACACAACACACAGACAGATGTGTTAATGGCTGCTCTACTGATGCCTTGAGGTTTAGCTTTTATATTCTGTATTGCCCACTGTGAAACTCTGAAGTGTCTCACAGCCTGCTGCTGCTGCTCTCTCACGTTAAGATAGACATAACAAAGTCTCTGGGTTTGCTGTCCAAGGACACCTCGGCCGTGCTGGGCCCAAAATGTGTAAACCAACATCTTGGAGAAGGGGGGCTGAGCTTAGAGAACTTACATCAGTAGCTTAAGTTTTAATCGGCAAATTGATGCTGATATGCAAATGATCCAAACCTATAAAAGTGTGAAGAACTCGTGACTTGTTGTCCATCTTGGGGTCCAGTTTGGAAGTAGCCTCTGGGCTCCCCAGGGTGTGCCCTTGAAGGCCTTTCAAATAAATATCACCTTTATTCCCTTATTCCTGTCTAGTCTGTTTCCAGGTAGCCTGGAATTCCTTCCAGGTATATTGTCATATTTTCACCTTTTCCTCATCAAAAGAGATAATAAAATAAATATATTTCTTAACACCACTTTTGCACCTATGACAACATCTTGTAATAGAAGCACAAGAGACTCATTATAGATTTACTAATAAAAACTTATAAATTAAGTTGGTAAGTTTGCCCGGACTTTGAATATGTGAGAGAGAGATTCTAAAGTCACAGGTTTCACCAAACCAAATGCTGACCTCCCAGGCGTTCTCAGGTTCCATGATTCAAAGTTAAAGCACCTGAAAAAATCATAGCCAACTGAATGTCATATTATTGTTTCAATGTTTGCTCCTGAAAGTAAATGGTAAGCTTTAAGTAAATGTATTGTGTTACCAAATCTTTCCTTTCAAACAAGCACTTCTGTCAGAAGTGTCTTAATTTCTTATCACAGAATTTCATCCGCACAAGGAGCAATAAATAATTCATGTTCCTAGCTCTTTGTTGTGTGTCCCTGAACTGCACAGAGCTGGAAGGCTGACAGCTGTGTCAGGACAAGCACCAAAGATCTGACATGACAAGTGACTAACAAGTTTCTTTCAGTCTATAGTGAAAGAAGACAATGGCATAAAGTGCAAAAACGAAATCCTGAAACAAAATGAAACTGTTTCTTTCTCTTTACCTAAGTGTTTGCTATGAGCTTATTTCCGACCCATAACCTCTGGTCATTTTATAGTACTGCCCAACCCCCTTTACTCCTCACATTCGCCTGGCCATTTACGCCTGTCCACGGATCAATATGAGCAATTCTTGGAGAAATACGATGTCTCCATGACAACCAAGCCACAAATTCTCAGTGGAAAGCAGTGAGACCAGTAGTGAAATCTCCTGAGGTTTTCAGACCTATAAGACAAGATGTCTTAAAATGCAGGAATGGACAGAAACAAAAGCCAGAGTAATTCATTGTTTATTACTAGTTTAATGATGTCAGATGGACTGATTGGAACTCAGTTTTTAAGTTTGGATGCTTTATCAACACGTATTTTTGCCAGTCAATATTCAGCTCCTGACAGGCTTTTATTCTTTCCATTACTTCATAGAGATATGCAGAGAGCAGAACTGGGTATCTAAGTTCCCATCCAAACAGGTACACTTTGCCAGAGAGAATTAATTTAAGGTTAAAATTAGTGTTATCTTTAAGGCACATTAATTCTCCCCTGAACACTTTAGTGCCACCTTGCTTTAATCCTTCCTCACTTCAAAACCGATCAAATCTTGGACAATCCATATTTTGGCCCATAATTGTTGCTGAAGGGACTACATACAGTTTCTGAAGGAGATACTAAACACCACATATTGTCATACTTGGCTCCTTTCTGAGTAGATTATCTATTTCTTTCTAAATCTCATGTTGGTTTCTGCTGGACAACCTTGAGTCCAAGTCTATGTGGCTTTAAAATGAATAGAGATTTACAATTCATTGGTTTCAATTATTGTAACATATACTAGTGTTCATTTCTCTGGAAAAGATGAAAAGGGAATGTAGTTCAAATCAGGTATATGACAGTAGTTGAACTCCCAAGGAATCTTGGAAGAGTGGAGTGTGCTGAAATATAATCCCCCAGACATGGATCCTATCCGGGTTCTGAGATGACTTAGGGGACCTGACACGGATTTCAGACTGCACCCTTTGACTGAAAATTAAATCTCAGCAGTGTTCCTTGGGGAAGGATCAGGGGACTGTTGGCAGCTGCCCCCTGTCAGCACAGGCTGCAAGATTTGGAAATCTCTTAACTAAGCTGACAGGCCGCAGAGACGATGAATCAAAAATATGATACACGGATCAGCACACAAAGATGCAGGAGGGTATAGAGAAACCAGACAAAGCAGGGAAGGAAAACACCGAGTGAAGAAAGATGTTTAACTCTTTCACTAATGAGGACTATGTGCAGGTTATGTGTGTAGTGTGCACAGGTCAAGCTCACAGTTTGCTTAAAAGATCTTAGTATTTAGTCGCTCAGAATGTTTTTAATCAGCTGTGACTCGATACAATTTATATTTAATTGTTTCCTTTTGGGATGCATTTAATAAATTTCATAGATGTTCCATAACAAGAAAGATAATGAAACTACATGAAGATAAATCTTTCGGTTACCAAAAAGGATGCACTTTATGGATGTTCCTGTATTTAGCTGAATCAATGTTAAGAGTCATTAAAATGAAATAATGATTGTGAGCTGATTTAAAGGAAAGAATCAAGCTATTTAATGCCACCAATTTGCTTTCCTCCAGAGACCCGGTGTTTGAGTGTCCGCTGCTGCATTCAGCTGCAGTGTATACAGTACTTCTAATTTTTCATAATCTCACGCTACCTTCAAAGGGTCACACATTGTACATATATTGAGTAAGCAGCGTAGTCCAAAAGTAATTATAATGAACTAGTAGTGTCAGCTTTCTTTTTGGTCATAAAGCCTTTATCCTTTCTAAGACCTGAATTCCTGATGAAAGAGGAAAGGATAACAGCTCCACACTGTGACCCCTGGAGGTGACCATTAATTTGACATTGCAGCTGCTAAAAAAGAAACAGCATTACAATGTGCTTTTTTCACAGATCCAAAAGCTGTGTCAGATTTATCACTTGATACTTGGTGGCTGTCTTTAAATGCCTCTCACCTGGACTCTCAGACTCTTCCAAGACACATCTGTCAGGCGTATCCTCCACATCTTGGAAGTTTGCCGAGTTGGAGCCCTTGTCATGCTTCAGCACACTGACTGGAGCAATAAAGAATAAAAACACAGGGAGGGAGAAACGTAATGTATGCAGAAACCAACACTTCCTGATTTTCTGCAGAGCTTTCAATGCTGAAGACATTATTTGTAAACACAAATAATAGATTGAAAAAAACCCAGAAACTCAAACTACCTATATGCAACCACAGGACAGCTGAAAAATCTATAGACAAGAATTTATGCAGCGTGAAGTTTGAGGCATCATCTTAAATAAAGTCCCTTTGAAGTAGAAAACCAGCTTTTTCTTACAGAATCCTTAAATAATAAAATAATTTAGAAGTCATAAAAAAATGCTTGTCTGTTTCACCAAAGAAGGCAGCAAACAACATAAAAGATAAATTAGATGGCTTTGTAGTTACTGGAGTCATTCAGGAAGGAGAGAAATGGTGTTTGTTTTAGGACTAAAACATGTTGTATACAACAAGCTGGAATGTGTAAGAAAATTAGCAGTAATTCCAAAGTGCAGTGAAGCCCAGACTAAGCTGCAGTTTAAAGATGATCAAATTTGGTTACATGTTTTACTTAATTGCTAAAAACATTTCTGTTTCAGAGCATACAAATATTTTCAGGGAAACAATTACTTGTCTACATATGGCTTTTTAATTCACTTAGCTTTTGAACAAATCCCACATAACTTTTCCTGAGCAGAAGAGAGGTTATTTCCCTTGTCAAAGTCCATTTCCCTCTCTTCTGCTTCATGTCTCTATATGGAGCCACAAATACAGCTTGAAGATGAAGTACAATTATCAAGCACTATATTATGGAATAGCACAGTAAAGACTAGATCTCGATTTTTCTGTCCTGTTAAAACCCTTCGCTGATCCTATTTCCTAGAAAAATAGCAGTGGCTAGAAAACACTTCTCTTTTTTTGTGGTATCTAGAAAACCAAGCAAAGTTCCAAACTTCCAGGGGGATGAGGATACCAATGGCTATGAACAATCTCAGTGTTCTTCTGTCTTCTTTTCAAAAGAGTAAATTCATTTCCTTATAAATTTTGATGGATTTTTTTTTTAACCAATGAACATTTGCTGAAGGATTATGTCATTCAAACACCTATTTCAATTTTCCAAGATTATGAGTGAACCAACAAGCCTCAGGGCAGTATGCAGACATGAGGAGCCCAAAGACACATATTCCACTCCAGTGCTCTGTGCTTTCCAAGGGTTTGCAGCTATTGATCCCAGGTCACCAAAAGGTTCCATCATTCTTGACTCCTGCAACTACACAGAGTCTGTCTGAAGCAATCAGGGTTTCAAGACTATCGTGGAATTAGAACCTTGAAAATGTAATATTAAAACATAAAAAATAATAAAATCTATGATAGTGACACCATGTATTTCACCCGAAAAAACAAAAAAACAGTAAATTTTGCTTAAAAGATTTGCCTTAGATAGCAACAGATCAGTACATAAAACCCTGTCCAGGTAAAGCAGGAAGTGTTGACATCATAATCTGCACGGGCTGAGTTGACATTGAAGAACAATTACAATAACAAATAACAAATGTTCTTGTTCACACATAAAAAAGCTATGACACGTAAAGGAAGAAATGTCTATAAAGACATCTGTGCTTTTCTCTCATTTTGACAACATTTAAATAATTTTCAAATAGACTAAATTATTACAATTATTAGAATTTGAAGATTCCCCCTTCAAACCGGAAAAACTGGAATATACAAGTATTCATATTATATTTAAAAACAAAATAACTTTGTGCCAAATTTTTAGAACTCCTTTTCTAAAACAGTTCTTCCTACAGTGGAGTCAGCTCCACTGTGCTGAGTGATAGATTGAGTCTTTACAGTTGCATGAATTTAAAAGTCAGAACTACTCTGAAGTAGAACAATAGGAAAATTTCCAGCAGAGTGTCCTGTGAGGAAAGAGAGAAACAAAAAGCACAGCTATGCCTTTGGAGAGAAAGCAAAAAACCACAAGACCTGTCTGTTTCGGTCTCATAGCAGTGACCAAAAATTCAGAATCAGCCTTTCAAAACAAACTGTGCATTTTCAACCAGTAAAGAACTCTCACAGTGAACCAAAGAGGGGAGACACTTCCACAGCACCAGCATCAGTCCCAGGCAGGAGCTGGCAGAGATTTCCCCGACTGAACTCTGGGCTGCAGCTGCCTCGCATGGAACCAGGACAAAGCTGCCCAAGTGCCCTGCTCCTTCCCAGGCCGTGCCAGCACAAGTCAGAGAATTCCAACTGCTGGATTGTACAGCACAGCACTGAGCAGTGCTCTTAGTGAAGGCACCAGATTCAACACAGAAGTAACTCAGAGCATAACAAATAAAACACAACCAGAAGCAGGTCCATACACAGATGAGGTATCTCGGGAGGAAGGTGTGAAGTGAACAAGAAAGGAACCAAGCCAGGATGGCAAGATGCTTGGACAAAGCAGGAGGATTTCCAGTTGATGTCTCTGAGTACATATTGCAGAGATTTGGGGAAATCTGGGAGAGGATGGGGTCATTAAAAGCCAAGAAAGACAAAAAATGAGAAGAAAAGAAATGACAGGCAGAGCTGATAGAGCTGAAAAACACCAAGAAGCATGAAACACTCGCAGTAATAGGTGGTCATGAGGAACAGTTTAAAGGGAGTGGAAAGCAGGGGTGGAAAAGGTTTTCATGGGGACAGAGAGACAGAACTCTGGACACTTGTGCCAAAGAGCTGTTGAAGAAGGCAGTTCAGCAGGTACGAGCCAAGGGAGGGAAGGGCTTGTTTCAGAAAACCAGGAGACAGGCTGGGACAGGCTGGGATGGGGGCACTGGTGCAAGGAAGGGAAGCCTCCCTCAGCCCTGTCCCCTGCTCAGAAGCACACACACACCTCCCTCGACAAACCCCAGGCAAAGAAACTTCACAAGACCCTGGTTTAGAAGTTACATAACGAGTGCATGCAGTGAGCGAGAAACGGACCAAGGCAGAGACCTTCAGATCTTTCTTTTCTAAAACATCATGTTATATGCTCAATTGGAAAAGAAAGGTTTCTTAAAAATATCATAGAAGAACAAAGGGAATTGAAAAGTTAAAAATAAGGAAAGTACAGTCTGGCCCAAATAAAAAGTGAAAGTAAAAATGGCATTACGTAATCAAGGAAAAACATTAAAAAAATCTCAGCACTAACACCTACTTTACTGCGTGTTCCCTCAGGGGAATAGGATTTTATGTACAAGTACCAGTAGGAGAAATAGTGCTCTGAATTGCTTATACTGAGGATGCTGATGGAATTTTAGTTATTTAAACATAAGCAGTGTCATCTTTATTCAGAAGATACTCTGTCCTACTTTGGGTTTAAATGGACCTTAAAATTACTTTTGCTTCCCTTTGAAAGGTAATCTCTGTAGTCAAAGTGACATAAATAGAGTATAAATGAGCCCCAAATCTACGAGTCACAGGAAAGTTAAAAACCGTTTCTTACATTATAATTCCAGTAACATTTTCTTTCTATTCAGTGCAGTGCCATTTCCATTGCTACATGGACAGCAGAGATTACCTTTGTTAGCATAGAAATAAGGTAAAAGGACATATTTCATTGAGGCAAATGACCTTGAACTTAGTATAAAAAGGTGACATATATCTTCATTGTACAGGATCAATCTTGAGAATTGTAGTATTTTTTTCTGATGCATCTTAATGAGCTCTTAGGACTTGTTTACTGAACTTGATACCGATTCTCTCACATTACTGAAACAGAAAAAGTCATTAAAATAGATACGGAATTTAGAATCGCAAAGGAATGTCATAAGATCATAATATTTAATGAAACATTTATGTATCTAGTTTCAAAATATTTCAAACAATTCCACACAATAAAAGCAAATAATTTCCAGAAAGATACCACAGGCTGGTGGTCAGTCTTTAAAGAACAGTCTTTGAACAAACTGTTGAAGCTGTTCTTTGTGAAAATAGCCTAATCACCCAATACAGCAACAACTCATCACTGTCATTTATTTCTACACATTTGGATGAAACTGTGGAAAGCCTCATTCCACTCTGGAAATATCCTACACTGCATACCAATTCTCAGAGGGCAGACACCCTGGAGAGAGAAGTTTGCATAATACAGGTGAATAAAAACATTTTACACTTTCTGATAAGTCACCTGTGTTATTGATAAGGTGGTGACCTGAAGCCATTCTGTCCACAGAGAAAACAAGAACTTGTCATTCAAAACAAATGGATAGGGCAACAAAAATTATTTTTCATTCAAAGATATTAGGCAAGAGAGGATAGAGGTGATAAATATATTTAAGGTCCAATATGGAATACAAAGCAACCTGAATCTAAATAAAACTGCATGAAAAAAAAAAGCTGCAAAGGGAAACAAAATGCTGGTAATTTTTATTTCTGTAAATGGATAAAACAATTCTGCTGCAATGTCACTTCTGAGCTCTATGGCTTGTACAGGCACTTACTGTATTACATCTAGAAACTTGATGGAGCAATAAATGTTTTGAGTATTATTTTAAAAGCACATTTCATAGATATCATAAAATTATAGTGAAAAGCATAAGAACAGACATATTTGCTGAGACTAAAAAAATGTCAGTGTAAGAGTCCAGTAACCATAAGATAATACTTCACCAGAAATTTCTCCTAAAGACCAATATGAAATGTAAGGAATTACAAACAATTTTTCCCCCTCCTGTGATAACTCACAGTAGATTTCTGTTCCACGAATTTCTCGAGTTTTTCCTTAAATGTGGAATTTTTGCATCTTTAACATCCTACACCCTAACTCACTCTGACATGGCAAACTCTGTAGTTTTATCACACAGGAAGGCATCTCATTTTGTTTGTCTGCCTAGACCCTGCTGGCTTAATGTGCAACTACTTGTTTGAGAAAAGGCCCAGGAATGAGCCCTGCACATTCTCTCCACGATCCCTGGGGCTGAAATCCTTTGTTTTATCTCTTTTCCAGACTGACAGTTCCTAATCTATTTAGCTTTTTCCACATATTTCCAGCCAAACTAGAAGGGTGAGATTATTTCACAAACATTACAGGAGATGCAGAACACATTCATGAGCTGCCAAGAGAGCTATCAGCAGCACTCCCCACAACCCCAGAGACCAGGAGAGGAGGATGCTGAGGTGCCACTGCTCAGAGGGACCCAGCAGCAGGGTCCCAGTGGCAGGAGCCTGCCTGGATGCAGACGTGCCCCTGGCACCGGGGCTGAGCACAGCTCAAGGATCACTTCAGGGGCTCCCCGGGTGACACCCCCTGGCACGGTGCTTGCCTCTGCTGCCACACCAGGAATGCTGTTGACTCATGCTCAGTTTGTGATCCAGATTCTTTCCTGAGAAACTGTGACCTTGCTTTTCCTTCCCCACCCTGTCTCTTTGCAGGAGATTAATCCTACCTCAGTCTAGATTCCTGTTCTCATCCTTATTGAATTGAACCCTGTTCTTTTTCCAGACCATTTCTCAGGCCCTTATAAACCACTAATTCATCTCACTGACAGAAGACATCAGTTGCTGGTCATTTCGTAACTTTTAGTGTCATTTGAAAAAATCTGCACAGATGTTTGTAGTTGCCATTTAATTGAGAAGGGCTGGTTGTTATCTTCTGATAATTAAATATCACACCGGCCCAGTTTTCATTACATTTTAATTTCAAAAAGAAAGATGAAGGTATTAACCCAGAGAAACACATTATTATTCTGAAGTGCACGCTGCAGCATATGGAAGTTGAAATAAGTCAGTATGGAACCAGTCAAACTGGAAGGTCCTGTAACTTGAACCCATCCCAGTGACTGCAGAAGTAGGAGCTACACGCCAGGGCAGAGCTCAGTTTGCAGAACCAGCCCCTGTGCCTGGGAAGCCTGAACTGGCTCTTGCTCTTCGAAGGCTCCTGCAAACAGAGCTCGTGCCACTCGCCAAGTGAATCGCAACCAAAGAACATTTTTCCTTCTGTATGTGAGAAGAGTTTTGATATATCAAAAAAACCCTCTGAAAGTCTGTTTTCCTCTCTCCTTATATCTATGAGGGCAGCATTCCTCCAGACAGAAAAACTGAAATTTTCAGTGATTCTTTTCCCAATATACCTTGAAGTTTTATTCACCCAGAGGGACTTCCCTACTTCTCTCAACTAAAATATAATGGCATGTAACAAATTATGCTCTCAAAGGACATCCCATTTTTGTTTCATTAGTGCAATGAAACATTCACTCAATTTTAAAGCAGTTGTCTTGATCTTAGTCGTGATTTATACCAGATTCTGTCCATGTATTCTGTGTAGTATATATTATATAACACCTAACTAGTTAAATTTGTCTCTGTGGGTTCTGCTGGAAGAAATAAAATACCCTCCCATAAAATTCCACACAGCATCTACTGCACAGCTCTGAAGCACAAGCTTCTGTAAAACTTAGGAGGATTTAAAAAGGGAAAATGTAACCTCAAGCTGCCTTTTATTAATTCTCCTATTGTTATATACTGTTTCTTCTTCTCAGTGTCCTCTCTGGCTAGAAAGCCTAAATTTCTCTTTTCCAATTTCCCTAAGTGTGTCTTTTAAACAAACATGATGTAAGACTGAATTATTTGATCAACATTATTTATCCCTCTCTCATTTTTTTTTCCAACCAGTAACTGGGAGACAACAGGGAAGAAAAAACAGTTACAGAATTAGTAAAGAAGGTCGAAATCTGCTAGTTACTAGATAAACTAAAACCTTTTTAAATTAAAGTACATAACATTTCCTCACCTATCCAAATTTCTAAAAATAGCACAGAATATGCTGAGATGGAAGGGCCCCACAAGGATCATCAAGTCCAACTCCTGGCCCTGCACAGCACCATCCCCAAGAGTCCTATCCTGTGCCTGAGATTATTATTTAAACTCTTGTTGAGCTCTCTCGGGTTTGGTGCTGTGACCACTTCCCTGGGGAGCCTGTTCCAGTGCCCAACCACCAACCACCAAGGATGAAGAACCTTTTTCTAAAGAAATACAGCAGAACTCCCCCCGGTTTCTGTCCATCAGACCAATGGTGGGGGAGAGCACCCAGTGCAGATGTGAATCCTATCAGTGCATCAGTAGCACCTCCAAAACCAACGAAGAAATACTGCCTGTTTTTAACACAGCATAGTTGACAGTATTGACACTATTATTTTCAGGACAGTAGATTGATTTGGTATTCAAATATAAAATCATTATCAGGAAGCTTGCAGAGGATTTTGGTTCAGTCCCTTTCTACAGAGAAATGCTTGCTGTAGATTGCCTCCATTTGCTTTCAAAACCAAACCAAAACGAAAGTGTGCAGCATGGTTATGACACCGACACATCCCTGTGCATAATATGAGTGTTACAGCTTGTACAGTCTTCCCATCTCTCGATCAAAGCCATCCAAATAGCTTAATCCATGGAAAAAAAAATACACAGAGCCTCTTTATTAACCTCTTCTGGCCAGATTATTGTTATTCTTTTGCATTATGGCCTTGGAGATGTATTACTGATAGGGAGGTAAAGCCAACTGCAGCACAGCATGACTCTGCTGAATGGCTGCTGTAGAAAAGTGGAAGTACTTATTTCCAAGACATTTCTGTGATGCTCCCCACTGTTAAAATGTTATCTGACTTTAAAAGATTTTCAGTTCAATTGTAAGCAGTAAGTAAACTCGAGCAGCACAGAACTGTATACTGCAGAGTTTCACTAGCTGGTCAAACAGGCATTATTCCAAGAAACTAATGTTGTATAGGACTGCTTCCTGGTGGCTGAGACCTCTGATTGGCAAAAGACAGTGGACTTTTCAGTCAGCAAGCTAGTTACCCATGGATGTGGCTCAAGGCTGACACACAGATTGACTGGTTCACACTAATTTACTTCACACAGATTCCATTTATCTCCTAGAAGATCCCCTGGCAGCAGCTTATAATGGCATATCCTAGGATGCCTGCCTGCATGAGTTTTTAAAGCGGCAGAGCTTGATGAATCTAAGTCCAGAAAACAGTTCACAGATTGAGGACTAGGTGCAATCAAAAAACATCAAGTAGCACAGCTGGGACTTGCTAGCTTGCTTGACTGGTTTGAGCAGCTGAGCATTAACTACGCTTGCTTTCCTGCTGGCAGCCCTGTGTCACTAGGACAAATCGGAGCACTACCCGACAGAGGAGAGAAAGAAAAAGAAAAGGAAAAAGAAGAAACAGAAGCCCAGATTATTGCATTGCATAGGTACTATTTACAGATGCAAGACTAACTCACTAGAAAATTTAATCTCTATTCAACCCTAGGATTATTAAAGTAAATAATGCACTGTTACAAAATAATGCAAGTTTTGAGGCTGGAAATTTGGAAAATTTTCTTTTGGTCATGGTGATAGTTCCTAGGAAAAAGATCTGAATGAAAGTAAAGTTGTTCTCATTTCTTTCTTATTGAAAACAAAACATATTCAATCTAGTAATTCATGTACAATGAAAAATAGTTACCAATATAGTTGATTATTCATTACAGCAATGTGAGCTACATGTCAACACATTGCCTCGCCTCCATAGAGAACAACAGACTTCAACACATGCAAGTTTATAAGTAGTATTTTTAAAATGATTGAAAATAACAGGACTGAAAATAAAGGCTTACACTAAAGCTCTCCAAATTCAGATAGACAGAGACTATTCTTCAAAATACTTTTTAGAAAGGAAGCAAAAATTAATATTATCAGAGAATAACATTTGACAGCAAATGTATTGTGAGAGATCCAAAGCACATTTAGTACTTAGAAGGTTAAAGACTCAGCTGTAGTGCTAGTTGATGAAAAAGTAGGATTAAGGCTTTAGTATGAGTCTTGACATGATCATGTTGTCTGCCTGCTGTCTTAAGCTTTGAAAAACAGCTGGGATCATCTTCTTATAAGCTCCAACTCAAAGATATTTAAGCAGTTCCAAATCCAATTAAACAGAGGTAAATATAAGGAAGGGCCCTACTGAGCCAAATAATCTTATTTTTTTAATGAAAACCAGCATAATTGCAGGTTACACAACTCCTTAATCTCACTTTAAACCTAACAGACTGCTGCCTTACAGTGCACATGGCAAGTCCAGTTAACCCAAGCATTCTGTATTGGTGTGCTTAATTTTTGATCATTATCCTTTATTATGTTACTTGTAATCCTAAAAGCCTATGAGTGTGTCCAGATATTTGGCAAGGATTGTACCTGGATATACAGGGATTCCTCTTCTAAGAGTAATGGATTAATTGGATAGCACTGTATGACTAGTAGATGGTTTGCAGTGAAACTGCTGTGTAGTTTTCAATTTGTGAACTCCACTTCCTTCTCCTTCTGTGTCCATCCTTTAAACAAATTGCCTTTTTGAACATGAGCAGTGTTGATGGAGTAACCTATCTATTCTCACCTCTAACATGACAATGGATTAGAAATAACATCGCCCTTTAGAGTGGGCTGCTTACTAAAATCCTCTTCATAAAAATTAATGGAAGATATGGAAATTGCACTTTTCCCAGGGAATTGCATATTCAATTTAAAAGTGGCTATCTTATGAACATGACCCCATCAGACTATGATTGCTTAAAGGCTTAGAGCATTAGACCCTTTATTTTCCACAGAGTCAAAAGATTTTTGAGGTAATTGTATTGTACCAAGGTATGTATTTTTTATATTAATACATTTACTACCCTAAAAGCAAAAAACACACATAGGTAATCCTTCTACTTTGTCCTAGAAATATGCACAAGGACATTCTCCAAGGATGTAAAGGCAAAATCTCATCAGGGACTACTTCAAATACAAGCTCCTCATGTCGGTAAGAGCAAGAAGGAAATTTAAATGATCAGGAGCGGACTGTTTGCAGTGGTCGTGTTACATTATGCATGATTCTTGGCTGCACAGGATTTAATTAATGATTTCCAGTTACATGGCTACGATTTGTAGTGAATTGGTGTTTAGGGCAGCAAACTAACATCCCACACTGTAATTCTGTACTTTTTCCCAAGCACCAATTACTAAGGGTTGCTGTCCCCTTTGTTTTTTGTAGCTGGAAAGCAGTTTTGTATATACGGACAATAATTCTGGGCCCTGTTACAGAAGCATGAGTTTGGATTCAAGACAGATTTAGATCAAGGCAGATATCCTCCTGATGCAATTTAGAACAAAATTTGGGCTTTGCTATTCTCTGAATTAATAAGCAATGTCTATTGCTATGTGTAAGTATCAGAAAGGTGCTTGTCAAACTGCTGAATGATACATAATTATATTGGTATCTTGAATGCAGATCATCTGCTCCAGTTACCACAAAACAGACACAGGTTTGGGAAAGACTCTCCACTTCAAGCACCACTGGATGTATCTCCAGAAAACCAATGTGCCACTCTCTCAAATGAGTACATAAGCAAGAATCTGTGAAGTATTTAATGGGTAAAAGATGACCCCTGCCAAATACTGCACCTTCACTCCACCTACACTCAGCCCCATTCTTCAGGCCATCAGCAGGACCTATCTGTAAGTGAACAAAGAGCCTGGAGCCTCCCCTTTGAGGCAGGCAATAAAGAGGCGAGACAGACACCACAGGCACTTCCAAGAAGTTGGACATCTAAGGAGGTGACTGACAACTGTCTCTGTGCTCCAGAGGCTGTGTGAAGAACTAAAAAGCCTGGGTCCAAAAAGTGCAGCTGATTTGCCTTGCCAGGTGAGACATCGTACGAGACCATGTTCTTACTGGAGTTAGGGACCATGGTGGGATAAAGAGCCAAGGAGTAACACAGGTGTGAGCTCTTCCATGACCTCTTTGATGCATTCAAGTGTTATGTATGTGTGAGGCAGAAATTATCTAGATGGAGAAGTGGTAGGATATTTTAAAATATCAAATTCACTGCACTTTGCTTAAATAAGGTTGGTCAAATGTAAGAGGAGGATGCTGCTCAGTGCTGCCAAACTTAAAAGTCCATAATCAGTTTTGGTATTGCTCACTTTCAGCATAGGACTCAAGCCTTCAGAGGTATGAGGTTAAAAAAACAAAAAAGAGAAGAAGGAAAAAAGTTTTCTTTAGGTTCTTTCTTCACTTTTTTAAGTGTTAGCCTTTTTGGATGTTGAGCCTTTAATCCTCAAGAAGAGTAATTTGCTTATAGCAATAATTGCATACTATCACTTTGCCATATGAACTGGGACTTTTGGGAAAGAAATACACAAGATACCATAAGATTTACCATAAAATTATGAGGGTTGGTGAAATCTTACATTCACTGGCTGTATTTATATTACCACAGTAGCCAAATCACTGATTAGAATTTGATTTTTCATTAATGTCTGATCATTAGTTTCTTGTTAGTTCTGAAAACAAACATCTCTATTGCTTTTTGTAATATACCTTATCAAAACTATCTGGAATATCTTTATTTAGGTATTCTGAAATTTAAGTGTACTAGGGTGTTGTTTATCTGTGCACATCTGTATTCCAATTCACACATAGAAAAGGTAGGTATACGCTGACTATCTGGAAATTATCCAGTCCTAAACAAGAAATTCCATATGGAAGTGTCCTACCTATCTGCTGCAGGTACTTCAACTTGTATTGCTGGTATTCTTCTCTTTTACTGCTTGATTTGTTTCTGCTCCTATTTCCTTTCAACTACCAACTTGTCTGCACATTCAGAGGTGAACCTAGGGACAGCCATATATATCCTTGTTCATATGGAAGGATAAAAACAAATTCAGTGTTTCAGGATACAAAACTGCCAGTTCAGAAGATCACTGAAGGTTGCACTCCAGCTTGTAAGATGAGTGAAGTGGAAATGCCAAAAGGGCTCCTGCACAAAAAAGGTACAAATGTGCAGCACGACGTTGACTGCAGTTTCAAAAGCACTGTGCAATGGCTGTAGCATAATTAACAGAAAACACAGCAGTCTTGTAAAATAAATCACAGAATGCTCACTCCCTTCTTCACCTCTGTGTTGACTAGGTGCGCTTTTATAAAAAGCAATAGAGCTGCTCTTAATTTGCCACAATCTGAGTTTGGCCAAGGTGACCGAGATGAAGCAAGCAGTGCAGAAATTCTAATGGATATGTGAAAAGATCAGAACAGATACTGCAAAAGTCAGTACTTTTGCATAGCTACGTTCAAAAGAACAGAAGACAAGTTCACTTATAACTGGCACACAGGAATCTGCTTAATCTTTTCCAAAATAACCCAAGTAAACTCTGAGCTTCAAAACAGAGCTTCAGACTTCTTATTGCAGTGATTTGAGACTGCACAGCTGTAGCACCACAGTACAACTGCTTTCAGTTGTTAATTAAATGCACAGAGCCCACTGAAGCTTACAGGCACCCCAGTCTTTGCACATCCTTTATCACAAATGACAAATGCAGGTGAGCCTCTAGCCATAAACTGCTCCCATAACCCAATGCTTTTTCCAGAGGAGAACAGCCTACCTCTGGCAAGAGAGCTCCACATTTTTACATTGCTGCAGAATTGCAAGAATTCTTGTGGCAGTATGTGGAAAAAATCCTACAGTGCATGTGGCCTATTGGACTTCAAGAGGGTGCAAACAGATCTACAGCTGTGTCAGCCATTTGCACCTAGGGGTATTAACTCACTTAGAGACACTATTTTTCCTAGAAAATATGAAAGGCTAAAGAACAGATTTAAATAGTTCTTACAACGGGAAATACTAAATTTGGTATTAGAAACTTGGGATCACAGCAGCATTTACCATACTGTACTGTTATAAAACACATTACCTCTATCTACCTGACACTTTTATAGTTGCATACACAGCTGCCATTTCAGGTTCCATTCCCAGAAAATTACTGATTCAGAGCTAAAGGAAAGTGAAAATGTGGTTTAGAAGAACAAATAACTGGATTTGTTTTAGCTCATGAAGACAGATACAGAGTGCAAATGAATAGGTAGGGCTCACTTTCCTTCTTGTCTTATTTTTTATTCTAACAGTGTCACCTTCTAAAGGGCAGATTTTTTTTTGGTTTCTTTGAGACTGCACCCTCTTTTGGGTATATATTTATTTTCTTTACTTGTGACTTCTCGGGGAGCTTCACTTACCACCCAATATAATGACAGTAGAGGGGTTCTACTTTCTCTTTGTTCATTTGGTTGGTACTTGTAAAGACAGGTCAATCTCTAACCAGTTAAATATTTGTTAAAAGAGGAAGATAATTTTTTTTCATTAGTCCGTTAAATACTCTTTTCTATGTATTTTTCTGCTCATTACATACCTGCAAGTATTATTGTTGAGTTGCTTTTCATTTTAACTAGCAGCATTGCTTTCTTTCACCCAGCATCTGGATGGCATGTTCCACATTTCTTGAACCTAAATTTAAGAACCTTTGAAGTGTTTTTATGATACTGTGAAATGCAAACTTGGTCCATTCTGTACACACATCTGCAAAGTATCTTTCATGAACATGTAACATTCATAATATGCATAAGGAGGAATGAAAAATGCCTTTTTTCACTTCCTAAAGTACACTGGGATATGTGCTAGAGCGTTTCACAAATATTGACAGTAAGTGTTTCTCAAACAAACAGTGAATATTTATTGCCCCGTGATTTTTTTCTTTTGGTTTGCATGACAATAGAGGCTGGAATAGGACCTGGGGTTAACTTGCAAATGGCAGCACATGGCCATGTCTCGGGAAGATTCAGAGGTAACACAGAAGTCTCCACACAGCTCATCTGTACTAACAAGAGGTTACTTGTTTGGGAGCACGGTGTGTAGGTAGAAATAAACAAGTATGATGTATAAAATTACAGAATACCTGCAAGATACAGACATTACTTACGAACAAGAAACTCTGCACTTCAAACGCTGCACAGGGCTAAATACTATCCTTCATTTCATTAATACCAAACGGCTTTGTTTAACCTTCAGTTAAAAACAACCCAACCACAAAAACCCTTAATGTGCCACCAAGACTGTAATGAGTACAAGACTGTTCTTAAAGCTAAGGAATTTGTTAAAAGGACTACTGCACCATGGTACAACTCTCCCCACAATAAGCAGACTTTCAGCTTACCATCCTTAGAAGAAAACACTTCATACCAACCAAACATTCTGCACACCTTACTAGTAGATATTTTTTTTCTCTTCTAGTAGAAATACCAAGAAAGAGCTGATAACCTTACTGAATACTAATTAGTCACAGAGCTGTATTTACAAAGGTGACTGACTACAGGTATTTGAAACACTAGAAATACAGTATTTACAATAATTTCAGCATCTACATGAATACAGATGTTCAGGGTTTTTTTTATATAATTTAAATTTATCACTACTTGTTAATAGCAATTTTCTTCACTTAGGTACATATGATTGGTCATATTTAAGATATGTACATATTCTGTTACTTAAAGAATTTATTTTACAGCAACATTTAAGAAACCATAAATTTATGGCAATATTACTAGAGGAAATCCATTTCTATGAAAGCTGTATATTTGCAATACATTGTTGAAGTATATATTGCATTAATACTTCACTGTGCTTCTAAACGTTAATATAGGTTATTTGTTTATTACTACATCAAGGTTATTCATCATATGCAGTGTCAGAAAGCACAAGCTGACATCTCATATTGTCTGCTTCAAGGGCAAGACCAATGTGACCTTTGGCTCCTTCTTTTAAAAAGGATGAAATCATTCCAGAAGGATAATGCTGAACTGCACAGCTCCCTTTAGGAATCAATCTGCCATTTATGGTTTCCAATTTTCCATACTGTAGTATGGCTTGTTAAGATCTGATGGCTAATTTTCTCTTCAAAGTTTAGTGTTCTAAAATTCCCAAAATACGTTTCTTACTGCAATGTCATTTATGCCTCCTATTTTAATCATCATAGAATTAAAATTTCAGATCATCAGCTCTTCCTAATTTTGCCAGGGTACTTCTGGATTCTGCTTGGACTAAAATCATCCTGGCCAGTTACTTCCTAGATCTAGATCACATCTCAAATCCAAAAATATTTTGGACTCAATGTTTTTTATTTCCAGATTCTGTTATCATCTCCAAGAAAAAGTTTTCGTATTTGCTGACTTTTCTTGCTTACCGTGGTTCTAAGTTCTCCCATACTCAACTGATACATGTGCAGCTGAAGGTAGAAGATACAGTTACCAGTGAAAATATGTCGAAAATAGGAACAGTTAAGAGGTAACTATGCAAACGTGTGAGAGTGATAAAAATGAGAGGTCATCTGTTAACTATGGAGCTCTGCCTCTGGCTGCCCCTGCACCACACCAGCGGAAAGCAGATGCACAATCAAATCATGAGCCAGATGTGAAGCCACGTGTGTGTGTATCACAAGGGTGACAAGGAACCTTTATGATCTTGAAGCAGACATATTTGTGCAGGCAACTCTTCCAACTTCATCAACCTCAAAGTGAGCACATTTTTGGAGAGAGAGGGACGAGATTCACGTGAATTGGTAATTCTATTATCTGTGCGTGATACTGATTTCACTATAAAATTCAAGCAAGGAGAATGCAGCATTCTTTGACCTAGCTGATAAAAGGTCAGAAAGCAATTTTGAATAATAAATGAGACCTGCTGACCTCATGACCCAAGGCTGGCAGGGTCAGCAGCAGCCCTCTCACCAGATGCTGATGGCAGATATACAAACGCAGACAGCTCAACTAATGAGCTTCCCGGATAAAGGTTTTACATCCAGTGACATTTAAGGGCTATGCAGTATATAAAATAAACTTACGAATAATCTGTGCCATAAAAAATTAAAGTGATATTTACAGTGAGGTGCAATATGACATACTTTGTAATCCTCGCTACAATGATTATTTTACTGCTTTTCCTAGGTGGCCATTAACCAGAAAATATAATACCTGACTAACATTTCCTCTAAGGTCTTTTCACGCTTATACGGTTCCCATTCAGTGATGTACTTTGAAAAGACAGACTTTGATAGTGCATTTTCTTGGCACCTCATTTAATAAAGTCAACAAAAATTACTTTAAAGGTAAGTTTGAATTTATTTTACTTAAATTCAAACTAACATATTTCTTCCTAGTGAGTAAAAGACAAGCTTAGAGTATGCAAGACCAAGAACTATTTTCTTCTCAATGCTTCATGAACACTTCCACCCAGAAATGAGCTACCCAGTACGTGGTTCACAAAGAAGGGAGGGAAGTGTGCTAGAATTCATTCTCTCACCTACCTTATATTTCACTCTGCAAATGTCTTACTCCATTCCAGACCTCAGAAACCCTGAGTTTTGACTTCACCCTGGGTGCTGGGTCTGAGCTCCACAAACTGTCATCTCATAACTCAGGTATGTTACTGCTGCTTGTTTGAATGTGTACAAGTATAACTATATATTTATGTTTTGCATGAATTAGCAGTGTAAGGCCAAATTTCTAAATACCATTTTTGAGATCTGATTTGTAAGGAAAGATTATTGATTAGGTTCTCTTCATCTGCAAATAATTCACTGTGAATACAATTTACTACAGGAACCACAAAAACTAGCTTTTCTGTCTTTTTAAAGTCAGTATTATTACTTCTATGGAAGATGTCTTTTAGCCACGCACGGAAGTCTAGAGACTACATTAAAAATGCTACAGAAAAGTTACTGTGCTCTATTCAATTCTGTGTTCTTCTGCATAAGTAATTTTAACTTATACAACAACTGGTGTTTAAGAACTCAGAAAAAATCACATATTTGCTGGAGATGGAGGAAAAATACTGTCCTATTTCATTGAAGGGGAATCTGAGATGCTAGGTTACATGAAGAAATATTTTCTTTTAAACCTTCTGAAGTTTCAACCTTTCAATTTAATTGCATGCCTGCATGCTCTTGAATTGTGAAAAAGGATAAAGAATGATTAGTTGATTTAATGTTGTCAAACAATATGTATACTTCTACAATATTATTTCCCATTTATCTCCTCTTTAAGCTAACCAGCTTTTAAAATTACATTTATATTGTCAATTTTTCTTGCCTATCTTTAAGGTGTCCTCTATTTAAGCCATAGCTTCTCAGAGTCAGTAAAGAACACGACCTCTCCAAAAGGCCTCCCAATCAATGTACATAATAAATTTGTAATATTTGCAGTGTTATTTACATTCTTCTTATATCTTCACAGTACATCAGCTCTTCTGAGTGCCACTGTACAAATTTTGACTGAAACGTTACCCCTGACATTTATAGATGGAATTTACCTACCCAGTGGTGACTGGCATACCACTAGGGAGAGAGCATCTGTATCCTTCTGATCCAGGGGCTGCCAGGAGCCATTTAGATCTTTTTAATCAGTGCTGATTAAGGCAAGTCAGATGACTACCCTCAAATTTATCACTGCCTCTAAAGACCTTGCAGCCGCCAGTAGCTTGGGTGGCTCACGCAAAGGATTGTCCTGGCCATCGCCTTCCCTCTGCTCTTGGCAGGACTTTGCAAGGGGAATTACACACTGTCTCTACATAATCTAGCCCAATTTTTCACTGAGTCCAGTGTGTGCCCAGAATACAATTTTGGGACTTCAGTACTGTGTGTAGATACCAATTAAGCTCATTGTTAGTGAACCCAGCTTCTAAATCTTAGTGCATTCATTTAGGGAACCAGTAACCAGCTCCTGCACTCTCAGCCTGCATGCAATTGAAAAAGAATTTGATTATAAATAGATTAAATTATAAAAGTTGCTCAAAAATCTGCCTATAGCTTTGGTGCACGTATTTAAGACAGCAGTAGCTTCCACTACCAAGAAAGATTTTCTTACTGCATCCAATGCATCAGTAAAATGTACTCAGTCTTGCTGCTTTCTGTCCTGCCACTAGATAATTTTGTGTATTGTTGTATGTCTGCTAGATTTCCTTAAAAACATTACATTCAATCTGCCTTAAAATGTCGTCTCTATTTCATAGCTGTAAGAGTACAAGAAATTTTGGAAGTCAAGCAAGCATTGTTCACAGCAGCTTCATATCCATTTTCCCCCAAAAAAGACCCTACAAAGCTGTGCACCAGCAGAAGCTTCTGCCTAGCAGAGTAAATCTTCCATTACATGAATCAGCTGGACTTATGTTAATTATTTACCAGTGAAACAGTCTGAAGCAGAACAGGCAATCTGGAACCAGAGTCAGTTATCTGAGATACATCTCTTAACCAACACCTGAAAATGCTTCAATCAGAGAGAGGAGGAGCTCGAGAGATCCTCCCAGTGGGATCACCTGTGAGCAGAAATTCTATTTAGCTTTCCTCAGCAGGAGAAAACAAATGCAAATGACAGAGTGCATCTCACTATAGGCCTACAAAGATATATGTATGGAAAGGAGAAGTCAGAAAAATTACTGTACCCAACTAGTACTGTAATAACAGGAAACAATTCTCTCACAGAAAATCGTCCTAGAGAGGTACTACCCACTCAAACTGTTAAACAAATCTAGCTGTGTTTTGATGTACCCTCTGCCCCTGCACCACTGTAATGACAGCTAATGCATGGTGGGCTGCACTTTTCCACTGCTTGTCCTGCTTTTCATGCAACGCAACACCACCATCCCATCGCATTTTTTATTCTGCACATTTATGCTGTGACTACATCCACCAAAGGATCCATTTTACCTCTGAACTCTAAATGAACAATGTGTAAATTAGTACCGTTCACTGAAAATCAACATGCTTTTCAGAGTGTACAATATTTATTCTTCTTAACCTGGAATAGCATATTCCCAAAAGCAATTAACACGCCTTGTGCTCTTTCCTCCTCCCAAAATCACTACAAAGAAAACTAGAAATTAGATCTTCATCTTGGTATGTTTTATCTAAATATGGGCCAAAGATCAAAGCCCTAGTCACCAGCTTTTTAGCAAAACTACGCTTGGTAAGAGCCACAGTCATATATTCCAGAACAGTTTCTGCTATCTGTGGCTTTTATTTTAAGAAATTACATATGCCACTTTCCCTTGAAAATGTTGTTTTATTCTGATTCTGAATGCATACTCTACTTTTGCAACTTGCATGAACTAATCAGCTGAGAATTTTCTAAGTAAAAGTTGCACATTATCACAGTAATAAACATACTGCAATCACTTTTTTTTTTTATTTAAAAGAAACAGTTTCTCTGCATATAAGCTCCAAGATGTCTAACAACCCAACCCATAAAGCTTTTACTTGTATTCTTGTTTAGGACCTTAATTCCTACGACAGATTTTACAACCTTTTTTGTCAAAAGTCATCGTATTTTCTCAATCCTTCAACTGCACTTAATTTCAGTCTTTTCTTTTGGATTTCATTTAGGACTGGCTCACAAATCAGAGGCAAGGAAATCCTGGTCTTCATACATACTTGTCTAAAAAAAGTATTAGAAATGTATACTTCTTGTTCATACAGATTCCTTTTAATTTTATTCTTTATACTAGGCAGCTTATTCACTGAGTAAAATCCAGTTTTCTGGCAGTCCACTGTATGCAGGGCAGCTTTCAAATCTTACCATCGCCATAGGATAAATGAAAAAAAGAAGAGATAATCAGAGTCTGGAATAATTGCTAAAAAAAATGCTTCTGATGAAAACAATTAGTTACAAGCACTACGAGTTGAAATTCAGTTCAGTGTTAAAGAGACAGTTTAGAAGCCCATGGTACATTTATCACAGCTCCACAGACAAGTTATTGAGCTGTCTGTGAAAAACAGAGCCAAACAGGAAAGCTTTCAGCAGAAAGCAGTGGTTGAGGTCCTTGATTGATAGAGTTAGATGATGCAAAGCTGTCTGATGGCCTTTCTGCAAAATAAAGTGAAGGAACTCAAGGTCTTTCATGACGATCTCTGACCACAGATGAACAGCTACTTTATTACAGCGCAGATTGAGGTTGCACCTTAGTCCATATTCTGCCACTTTTGGATGCACACGGTTAACTTTACCAACAATCCACTGTGTTTAACATAAGTGTCTGCCATCTTTACACGATTTTAAAAGGGCAGCAGATTGCAGCAGTTAAAAGCTTAACCTCCTTTCTGTTTAACTGTGGTGACTGAAAAAATATAATCAGTTTTATCACAGGGTTCTTATTGCAGTGATAGGGCTGATTGTTCAGGGAGAAGTGCCTCATTTAAAAGATACAGCAAACTCCCTGCTTTGCGTAAGAGCCAAAATCTACTTGAGCTGCCTCCCTCAGAAATGGACTAATTTACATCTTCCAAAATGTAAATCCTATCATCCTAATGACTTGGGTGTGGTTCCATTCTTCACTGATGTGATGCTACAGATATCACAGAACACACCTTTGCAAAGCCTGAGGATGATTACAGCACATTTACTTTTAGCAGAAATTGAATAATGTTTGTGATACTTAACAACAATTATTTTTTAGGACAAGATACTACCCCACCTGACCAATATGAAGTACTTACAGCCACCTACACAATCCTGACTCGTGGGGCACAATTCAGGCAAGAGCAGGGGCTTCTCCTCACAGTAGGAGTCGAGGATATTTTGTCTGGAGCTCTCACAGCTGCCTGTGATTCACACTGGCTAAGGCTGTACTGCCTTTTAAGTCCAACTTGGAGCCAAATACTACAACCCAGTCACTTCCACATTTCCCACACTGACTGACATCATCCTTTGAAGAAAAATGTGTTTTCAGACATTTAAAGTCCTTTTTCCTTAATTACAGCTCTCTCTCTTTCTCATTGACAAGGCCAAAGTAGTGTCCTGGACTGAACAACTGCTGTAGGCTCCTACCAGATGAACTATTCTAGTCCAGTGCATTTTGTATCTGAAATGCTTCAATTCCTCCTTGCATTCATTTGTAGACTTCACTCTGAGTTACTTTCCCAGCTCTAGTGCTCCACTGGAAGCACCCTCAGAGCAGAGCAAGTTACAGCAAAGCAGTAGAGATTTCTCCCCAGGCAGTGTCATTGACTGCAAAACCCTCAGTTCTGGCATGGAAAGGTTCATGTATTCAGACACTGTCCACAAGAATTATTCAGTTTTCTAACATTTTCTGTTCTGCAGTGATGAGTCTCGCTAACAGCAACACATCTACTCCCCACGTCTTTGACAGCCTTGGTTTTAAAGTCAGTGTTAATCACTACTCCCCAAACTCTTTTCCTCAGAATAGCTTTTTCTTTCCATTACCTTAGTTTAATATTTACTTTAGAGGCTGCTGCCTAAATTGTCTGGTTATGGAATTCAGTGTGCCATCTATCAAAGGACTGACAAGAGGAAGCCTGCCCTGAAATTCTGACTTTTGAGTGGCAAGTTTTCAAACAGAGTTAGAACTACAATTCTAGCACTTCTCACTGGCTGCACACTTCAATATGAAAAATGTTTTATTTTGGTATTATACCACAGTTACCTAACTAGGCCAACATAAAAACTGTGAAACCAGTAACTGATGAAGCAAAGAAGTTGAGACAAAATTATATAACAGCAGAATAGATGCCAGAATTTAGTGTTCAAAATAAATACTGTCTTCAGGAAAACATGTAGTTCTATGAGGTATTCAATCAAAGTGCACGCAGTACCTATGCTTTTTAATTAAAAAATGCATACACAAAAATATGATCATTAATGACAGTCTATGTGAGTATTTTACAGAGTTTGAATTCACAGAACTGCCGAGCTCCTTTTTCATGGTTGAAGTGGCATGCAGATACTATGACCTATGGACTCAGCTTTCAACTCAGTTATTTTACAACTAAAAAGTTCCCTTTTTTACAATAACATACACCAGTAGTAGTTTTAAATTATAACATTTTAAACACCTCACTTGATATTATTCAGTTGGGTCTATTCTTTCAGCTGACATGCTGAAAGCCTGGCAGGATTTTCACGCAAAATGAGATTCAGAGTAACATCTAGGCTTTTCCTCCTGTATCATATAAAAGACTCCTCAGCACAATACCACCTCATAAAAAGGAAGATGCTCTCAATTTCCTGGGTTTGATACTGGTCCAACGGAGCTGAGGAAAATGAAAACAACACTGATTGCTGTCAGTGGACACAGGCACTGGGAAATAAAAAAAGATTTTGGTCTTAAATTTTAAACTGATGTCATGTGTTTCTAACTGCAAAACTGTAAACAACTTCTAAAGCATTTAATATTATCTCAAAGCAGTATTTCTCTCTGATTAACATTAGGAACACTATGTTTTGACATACTAGAGGCTGAACTATGGAGAGGATTGCTTTATTATACCTTGGTTGTGTAAGTTCAAGCTTGAAATAAAAAACCCTTTAAAAACAAAATACCATGTCTGGTTCATATAAATAAAGGTGTTTTAAAAACATGTATTGACTTTTCCACGTTATTAAGCTTTTTAGATGAATCCAGTTGTTAAATGGTTGTTCTAGTAACTGGCCTGTCATCTGGAAATGTTCTTAGATTGTTTTTCTGACACAATGTCCCTGCAGAAAGTTGGGCAGTGTGACACAGAGAGCACAGGTTTGCCTATCACACTGATTACTTGATGTAATAGTAAGCAAGCTTAAGTGAACTGTGTGTCTTCAATCTTTCCAATCACTTAGGGATGGGCACCAGAGGATACCATCCATCATCCATGGCCTGAAACATATGGTGCATCAGCAATCTTAGGCTGACCTAAATGATAGTAAAAGCTGCTATGCTGTTCACAATAAGGAATTGTTGTCCACTGAATTACAGGATTGTGATTAGATTGCTAACATGGCCAACTTGATGTATAAGTGAAGTGTCCAGGAAAGATATTCCCTAGGATCCTTTGAAGATTAATTTATACCCTTGAAATGTGCACCAATCACAGAATGAAAAAATACGTCAAGGTATTTTTCTTGTGAACAAAAAAAGCACTGCAGTGGTAACAGCTATTAATTTTTTTTGGCAGTTTTAGCCAACAGAATTCAATAAACAAGGTTCTTAAAGGTTTTTGTTTTGTTGCAAGGTTTTTACTGCTTGATTTCTAAAAGCACTGAGTTCTATAACAGTATCTTTTATAAGGGGGACAGCTCCCCCTCACATGCTATTCTAAAATCTCATAAAGGATTGTAAGTATTTCACAAAGGCAGCAAGAAAAAGATTGAAAATTCTTAATTTTGTATTATTTTATTACTATGAAATGGATATGTAAATATACTGTAATATTACGTATCTCTTTTTAAGACAAAAACGTACACACCTGACCACTGATCCCAAAATTATCCATTTTGTCTCTCCATAAATTAGATTATGCTTGTCATGTTATTCATTCATCAATTTAGGAAAAATGCACCCACATCACAGAGCTAAGGCTTCAACTGCAGAATCACCTTTGGTATGATTCAGGGCAGGGGGCAGCAAGGAAAGGGGGAGTTATTATTTCAGAGTAGCTCTATTCCTTAAATCCTCTTTAGGTAGTAGAACACAAATGGTGAAAAGCACATTTTAGGAAGCACGGGCAAAGAGTGAAAAAGGCCATTATCTTATAATAGCTATGAGCTGTATTAGAACATAAGTAAAAAACAGCACACATTTAGTGCTGAGCATCCAAGACCATTCAAAAACCAGCCTACTCCAGGCTGAGCAAAATTACTCCCTTATAAGACATGGAACTTTAAAGAAATTGTTTTGCAAATATATCTGCTTCACGTCATTATCACGAGAAGACTGGAAACAATGGTTCTCTCAGTTCTATCTGCCAGTCTATTCTTTTTTTGTGACTTGCTCTCCTTTTCCCAGAACATGTCAGGCAGTTGTGCTTGCTGTGCCTCTTAGCTCAGATCTTCTGCTGGTGCTTTTACTTTATTTCTAGTGTGCTTGACACCAGCATAAGTCCTCAAACACACACAAGTCCTATTTTAAACATTCCTAACCATGCAACTAAACCATTAAATTCCATTACATAAAAACACAGGTTTAAAGTCATGGACCTTTTTTTTTTCCCCACTGTTCCCCAACACAGTCTGCTGACAGAAGTGTAACTCCTATAATACACATCACACCTTGACATGGATAACAATGGTTACTAGTGAAAGGGGCTCCTGTTGAACCTTTCAAAGGGACATACTAATTAAATAATTTCTTTTCTGTGCATTGAGAATGGCCTTAATCTGCTAAAATTATGAGACACACCAATTAGAACAATCTGCCTAATATATCAAAATGCTACTTTTCACTGAAAACAAAAGCTAGAACCAGTGTTTGCTTAACTTCTATGAAAAAAATAGACTGTGTTTTCAGTCAAGACAAAGATTTATGTTCGTTGGCAGCATTAAACTTGACAGTCTGGTGAGACGCAAAACCCTGACAGCACTTCATGTCCAAAAACCAGAAAAATTTTAGCAGTAGGATATTATCAGTACATAAAATTGAGCTTGCATGCTTTAATCATGTCAGATAGATTCTGCTTCTTTCTTTCTACACTTCTGAAGAAAAAAAGGAAAAGAAAAAGGAAATCCAAAACCTATGCAGATAAAAGGGGGGTGGAGAGGAAAAGAACACACAGACAAGCTACTAATTATTCTACAGGAAATACTTCCTGGATTCAGGTTCCTACTTCACCCTCTTCACCAGGCTATCTGAGCATCTCCTCGTAGTGCAGCAGGTGATGTGACTAACATCCATCATATGAGAACAATACAGGCACCTGATAGTGATACATATCTTAGCTGTGACAAAAGTTGGGTCTTTCCAAGATCAGGGAGAAAAAATGCTTCAGCTGAAACACTTGGAATTTGACAAAAAATTTCCTCAGATACAGCAGAAAGGTTTCTGTATTCTTTAACATTTGAATAGTCATCTTTATTAGCAACACAACTGAAAAACTAAAACATGATGCTGAAGCAAGATAGGATAACTGGTGGACATAAATTTGGTCCTTAAAATAAAGCATAGAATGAACGATTAAGTATTAACCAGGCATGAGAGAATACTGAACAACTTAAGTTTCAGAATCTGGGAGTCATCATGTGCTGATTAGTTCTGTGCACCCCGCAAATATGAAATACTATTTCTATTAATGATGCCCATCTGCTTTGAAACAACACTGAGCTTACCTTTAAATGACAAAGAAAAACAGATTCTATAACACATGAGACATAAACTACAAATGGATGCATGAAGCCTTCTAAAGATGTGTACAGGTGCAGAAGTGCACCCAGAGATGAACACATTCTCCATCCTGAAATTTAACAGTTCTGTTGAGACACATCCTAGTGGTGATGGATATATATGTACCTCCAACTGGTTCAATATTTTCTTGATAAGCTCAGTAGGCAAGAAAGGCTTCTTTTGAGCTATTTCCATTTTTTGTTTGCTGAGACAGATGCCTTGATCTCATTATTGGAGACAAGCACTGTTCAGTTGTGTTAATCTGCTGTGTGTTAGCTGGGACTCTCTACTCCCATACTAATAGTGACTTGTACAAATAAAGTAGTTTTACCTTTCAGCATGTTTTTCACAAAACACATAATGAAAAATTTCCATCTTACTGAAAACTATCAGCAGCAGCTCGAAGTATTTTCTCACTTTCTGTGAGGTTTTTTTAAAACAAACAAATCTATTAAAACATTTAATGTCTTACTGCCAGGTAATTATAGTAATACTGTTAGTTCAATATTTGAGTGATCTTAATTCTATTATTTCCTTCCAAATAAGGTAGGGGAGTCCGTTATTCTGGAATTCAAGGACAGAAACATTTCCAATATCTATGTAGTTGTAGACCAGGTTCAGGAACCAATTCTGTATCTCCTAAAAGTTTAAAAAAAATACAAGATACAAGCTTAGAGGGTACCTTGCTTCATATATCTTTAAAAAAAAAAAACCCTTCAATAAATGTTATTCCAATTACATGACAGAAAACTAACCAAACCATGACAAAAATTGTTACCTGTACACTGCAGATTGTTCTGCCTTTCCAACAGCCCAGTACAAGCCATCAGTTATATTCAAAATTTCTCAGCAAGATTTTATTCCCCATGATAAGGAAAATCCAGGCAACAGAGCCCAAAGAAAATACTGCCAAACTCTTGCAGGTCTTTTTCAGGCATGGCAGCAGTATAATCACATAACACGGAGAAGAGAACTTCTGCCTGGGGATCATCCCTTTATCCATGCTGTTCTGAACCACTCCTTTCTCAGAGAGGCATCCAGGTCTACAATCTTTTTAGGGTAGAACCCCTTTAAGTCTTTCCTGACCTTTGTGTACCCATAGTACTGCACACGAACATTGAACAGCAAAGAAATTAATAAAAATAGTATCAGGAGGTGGGAGATCACAAAACATCAATACAGCACAGAAAAACTCTAGATGGTGTCTCATAAATATGAACAAGGTTTTCTGGCACTGTTCAGTGCTAATTATGGACTATACACAGAAGTACTTTCTTCCCCCACCTCAGCCTACTTCTCATTACAGACCCATATAAAAAGTCTCCAGCTTTGCAAGAACTACTAGCACAAAAAACTCTAGGGGAAGTGTTAGAATTTAAGTATTCTACTTTACTATTTTATTCACAAGCTTTTACAGAAGCTGGGTGAGGAAAAAAGGACAAACACAGAAACAAGGAAGCATCACGAAGGGCTGTGCGTTCCTTTAGAGTGTAGACAATAAAGAAGACAGTCTGAGCAGGTAGAGACTAATTATTACTAAGTTAAAATAGTAGAAGGACAAACTTCAAAATGTAACCTAACCAAGGTGAAAACTTGCTCTTTCTACCTTTATGACTAAAATTAACGCTGATGTTATACTGACACAAATTGATTTAAAAAAAATATGACTCGCAAGAAATGAAAACATTATATTGTAACTTGTACACTTACTTTCCATGGTGCATTTACGTGTCTTCTATGGGTTTATTTGACCCATGGCTCTGTATACTAAATCAGTCACAAGAAAATCAGGGCTCCAACTAAACGATAAGGATTACAAATTATATACTATTATCAAGTCTGAACACTGTGTTCAACTAAGAACAAGGAAACAAGATGTGACAAAGAGTGGCTCTTCAGAAAATCTGCCACATTAAACCAACCCAAAACCCAACAAACAAACAAAAACAAACAAAAAAAAAACAACCAGTAGAAGACAGAGGAGACTAAATAAGATCATTTGCAGTCCCTTCGCTCGTTATTTTGAAGCCCCAAGTGAGAACCAGCTTTGAAATCTTTGTAAGATTAGTGTTGCACTTTGCCTAACCAAATGAACTTCTACATTAACAGAAGGGACCAAAAATGAACCAGTGATAATATTACATGTCTGTATTAACAGCTCCTCCCTCCCCAAAGTGTTTACCTTTAAAGATCTAACCAGAGCATTAGAGATTCTTCGCATTCAGTAAACACTGAAAAAAGCACACAGCAACCACAACTGACTAAAGTTTACTGTGCATTTGAATTTAGAATCCATGTGATCCTTATGCCTCCTTGACCAGTGAATCCTATCTTTCCTAATGTTTTGTAGGAGGCTGAGATGGCGCCTGTAGAATTCGATTTTGTGTAAAAATACGCACCAAATCTGATTTCTGCTACATTAAGGAGTCCTCTGGTAAAATATATGACGCACGGAATGAAATAAGCTGTAGTTCTAGAATGAGTCTTTAAGCTTACTTCCTTTAGTACTTGACCACTAATATTAAAGGCTACTGGATCAAACTACAGTTTTAATTGGATAGATAGGACATGATACAGTGGTATAGTTAAACTGCAAGTTAGATGCTAAAATATAACATTGATTTGTATTCTTTTACTGGAAATATCTGTAATATGAAACTAGGATACAATACACTCATTTTTAATGCATATTCTGTACAGAGGAAGGCTTCTGCTGTCACCAGGTTATGCTCAAAGTCCATTCATCAAATAAATGCTAGATTAATTGGTTTGCTGTTTCTCAGTCTAAAATGAGATTACAGATTAATCTAATTCTCATTAATAGTGATGAAATGTTGATGATACAATTCTTACACTGCTTATTCCTAATGCACACACGCAAAACTGGCCTGCCACAGAATTTTTAAAAATAGCCTGATATTTAATAGTTTAATGAATTGTTAGATATATGAACTTCACCAAGAGCACAAAATACCAGTTTCAACCAAAAACTTCATTTTATTGGATGAAATGTTTGCAGTAATAAGAAGAACAGGATTAGACAGAGAAAGAAATTTCATTTTGGGGATAATTTTTAACATTCTTATTTCTTGGTAAATAGAGGAAGTCAAAGATGGGAATGTAAAGGAATAAAACTGGCTGAAATAAATCCAGGTGGAACATGTAACTCTAGAAGAGGGTTACACTGGAAAAATGTGAGAGATGTCAGATAGGAAGATATCTGAAGCCAAAAGTCAAAACAGCTGAAAAGTACAAACTGCAAGAAAACATGATTATAGTGTTTGGTTCAGATGTTGCTCTAAGATTAAAGCTTGGGAATACTTTAGGGGGACTACATAGGAAGAGGGACAGTTTTGATAAATTTCATTTGAAATACTGTAAGTTTTAATCACAGGCACTGTGAGGCTCAGAAGGACATTTCAGTTTATCCATTCTGGAGGAACCACCAATGAAAAGAATTCCTGAAGTGTAAAGATTTCTTCATGTCAGCATTCTCAGTCATATTTACCCAAATCTGTGCTTATCTCATGACAATGGTGACCTTATTCAGATTTCAACTTTTCTGAACAGGACTCTACTTTGCCCTAACCAGATAACAAGAAATGTTGCTCTTGAAAAGAATTCAGTGTGGGTTCATGCAAATGTAATGTCATGATTAGTAAGTGCAATCTATTTGTCCTGTTGCACTTTTTCCTTAACAATTTCGTTACTCCAAAGCAATAAAATCTTGAAACATATGTAAATCACCTTGGCTTTCTTCAAATACCAGCACATTAAAAAAAAAAAAAAGTAAAATTTGTGAGTTTAACAAACAGATTATAAAAACCTAATACAAACACCTCACTTGCTTTCCTTTGGGACATCTGCCATAATGGAAGATGCTTATTGTCTTTGATTTTCATATGGAAGACTGAATTGTCTTCTCATTTTTGAAGTGATTTGAATGTGCTAAAAAAGGAACATTTTCTCTTATGCTCTTCAAAACCCAAGCTGCTAGGGTACACGGATTCATAACTGCTTATGCATTTAATGGCCTCTTTTCTCAAATGCTTTTGATCCAAAATAATGCACACTGTGAAAATGTGCTCATTTCCTCATTCCAGTTAATCGCAATAACCTCTGTCATACCAGAAATGGGATCAAATTCTATTCTTCCATTTTTTTTAATGAGCAACCAGTTTCCTGGACATGATTTCCACTGGAAAACTGGTACCGTTTTACACATGTACACACTGCCATGCATCTATTATATTTTTCTTCTCCATATTCCTGTTTTTTCTTTCTAACTCTGGTTCCTTTGTGTTGCATTCTCCTCTTCTCTTTAGCATTTTGTTTATTAGAAATCCTCCCATGAGTTTATTGCTGTGTGTCCTGTTACCCCTCGCCCCTTCCCAACAACCCCGGATCGTACAAGCAGTCAATTCTCAAGAGAAGAGGAATTTCCCTAGAGCTGCACCAATTGCTTTCATTTCCTGGTTATCTGCATTTCTAGGACTCCAACATATTCTACCTGGACACCTTTTTCCAGACTGTGTTTGATTACTGGGTTCATGCTGGATATGGAACCCAGCCCTAGCAATGCAAGCAAGTTCAAAGATTGACTACATGACACATCACCAGCCCAAATCCAAACCTGAAACACAGTAAGGGTGATGTAAGGATAGGAGGACAGATGTACATTTATCAGAATGTAAAGTGTTAGACCAGAAACTGATTCCTCACACTCTCGGAGTTTTCTGGGCATTTAGTATTTCACCAGAACACAAACAATATAAATTATATTAATGTGTTTGTAATAAAGAAGAGTGTCAATGCATTTACAACCCAAAAAGTTATTTCCCCAGCAGTCAGGCAACAAAAGCTTTCATTAAAATCTTGTGTAACGTTTGTTGGTATCAGTGATCCAAATGGGCTATAATGCTCCAAGTCAGGATCATCCTTTGGGTCTTTGTTTAAATACAGAGTCAGAATGTACATCTGGACTAATACAAAAAGGATGTCGGTTGTAACAGGATGACAGTGTCAAAGAAAATACCAGAGACAGAACAACTCCCCTCTTTAGCTGCACTTCCTTGACAAAACCTTCAGACTTAGCAGGCAGGCGAGGAGTTTCATTTGCTGTATAGAAAGACAGATACAGAACTGCTTCCTAAGAGCTGACATTAAAAACTTGTCTGCAGCTGGACAGATTCCTGAAACCCTGGCAATAGAAGTGTTTAAAGCCCCGTGCTGCAGGTCACTATTCCTCTCTAGTGAACAGGAGCTGTTGTATCCCGCCTCTCATTGATTTGCCATTACTGAACGGATTCCTCATCCTAACAAAACATATTGTTATATTCTAGATAAGTCTTTGACAATTCTTTACACTAACCTATGGAATTCAATTGCCACCATTAATTTCACTCTGGTATTTATCAGCAGAAGCTTTTTTCCTGCAAGAACCAATTTATTTAATTGAATAGCTTAAAGGGCTCCAAAACCACATACAAAAGATGAGGTTATAGCTAATAGCTTTCAAATATACTTAAAAGCTTGAATCATTAGCAGTTGCTTAAACTAGGAATTTTTAAGTGCAAGCCAGAATTTATTGCAAACCAGTCTGAGTGTTGTGATTTTTCACATTTAATTTTTTCACAAATATAGGAGGCAGTTAAAATACTGTTCTGTATTTAGGAATAAAGCCTGTACTTTGCTGTCCTTTCACTTTTCCAGTTTTTGGCATTTCTGGAATATCACATGCACCATTTCCTCAATTTATTACCTGAGTATTAAGTTCTTAAACACATTTATCCCCACAATTCTCTTAAAAGGTTAATAAATCCAGTCCTACATTTTAGAAAAAACAGAGGCATGTAATTCCAGAACAACTGGAATGCTGTGATGCCTTTTCAGATAAGAAATTTTTGGCTCCTCATGCATTAGAAGAAATAGGCATCGAAGGATGGCACACGGGAAACTGCTTCAGTGATTCAGCTATCGGGAGATCACAGCCCTACACACAAAATGCACCTGGAGGAGACAATCTCCTTTCTAGCTCTTACCCTTGCAAATATTTTGATATTTCCATGAAAAAGGAAAGAATGTCTGTAGATGGCTCATTGCTGAATGCCTTGAGGATAAGCAATGAGTCACCACTGAGAAAAACACAGGTTCGAATCTGCTACAGGAGGGAATCTCCAATTTCTTTGTGTCCAATCAGTGGGCTGGGGAATGCGGTATCACCCCCACGCCTCCTCTGATCAAAGAAGTTCTGCACTTGACTGGCTATGGACTAGGTATGTACAAGATCAAACACTACCAATGAAAAATGAATGCCAGCATAGTTCCCCTTAGTTTTATGCTAAGTGGATAAATGAATTTTCAGGACCTGAGAATCACTGCCTCTGAGTCACATGAGAATGGAAGACAAAGCCACAGTGACAAGCTGTTAAATGGCACCATTAACCTGAGATTATTGCTGTGTAGAAAAAGGCAAGAAGGGATAAAGTCCAATATCCTTCTTCAGAATTATGATGAATGTCAAAAAAATTAGGGAAA
Source organism: Falcunculus frontatus (assembly GCA_013398115.1). Lineage (NCBI taxonomy): Eukaryota > Metazoa > Chordata > Aves > Passeriformes > Falcunculus > Falcunculus frontatus. The sequence continues at coordinate 179,966 of VZRV01010417.1, forward strand.
ACCTAAGCTTCTTTGAAGAATTGAAGAAAATCCTGCAGAAATCAATAGTAAGATTGCTATCAATATGTTTGGAACAGGTCCAAAATTATTATCTCTGACATTAACAAAGAAATTGCAGCTGTTTGCATTTATATTTCCTTTTAGCAACAATGGAAGAATGTACTAGGACAGAACAGAGTTAACCCTTTCTCTGGCATGCTTTACATGCATAGTTTGTTAGAGGTTTTTTTAATTCCTTATCTCGGTTTCTGGAAAAATATTACTTTGGTGACTTGGGTTTTTTCTTTCCATTTTGTTGTGGTTTTTGTCTGTTGGGGGTTTTTTTATTCAGATAAGCAATTCTGTCTGTATGGAACCACAGAAAAATATAGCCTTTTAAATTATTCATCAAGTGAATGTTGGATGTTGGATGTTGTCTACATCCAATCACCCCTAACCATGAACTAAGGCTGAGGAACTCCAAAGGAGTGAGGGGCTTTCTGACAAGAAAAAAAAAAACCAAACCAAATTATCTAATACACTATACTTTAAAGATTAAAACTGAATGCCAAATCCTGAAAGTTTGTTTTTTTAAGAAAAAATTCTACTGACTTCAGTGGAAATTTGTTGAGTTAAATAAGATTAAATATCTCTAAATCTAATCTATTAATTCCGATTAAAGAAAAATGCAATACAGTGCAATGATGATGGCAACTAAGATTCAGGTATTTTTACTTTGGGTCAGAGAGCACAAACCCAGCCTTGAATTATGACTTATAACCTGAAACAATATTTAACCTTTATCTTGATATTGCACAACATGACAACCACTGTACAACCTATAAATACAGAGTATTTAATAAAATATAGGATGACATACCTATCAGAGAAATTACTAAATCCAGACATAATTACTTGTCTTAACAATTACACTGGTTGTGCACTTACTCCTGCATGGGTTTTTAATATTCTGCATATCATTACAAGCCACAAATAGTTATACTCTTTCACATATTAGATATCACAAGAAGATTTGTTCAATTCTCTATGGACTCATCAAGTTTTGCAATATATACTACAAAACCATACAAGCTATTTACATACTGTCATAAATAATGCAACAAACATGAATGGAAATGAGAACAAAAAGAAATCTAATATAATATTAAATACTCACAGTGCAAAATCTCTTTTCTAATAATTCTGTATGTTTTCTGCCCCTTTCAGACTACATTAAATTCTGAATGTGTCAAAAAATTGCACTTTTCTTTACAGCATGTATTTCTGTCATTCAGATCATGAAGTATGAAACAAAGTCACGGCCAGTACAAATGCTTATGCATATTGTTCTCCTTCTAGCAAAGCAATTTTCCATTTGTTTTCTGAATAACCATCAAATAATCAGGTTAAGAACAAAATGATAGTAAAAACCATCTGTTACTAAACATACAAACAGACAAATCCCCCTTTCAGAGAGTGGAAGTAACTCCCCTGAATTCATAACTTGTTTGAGACTTAATTAGAATTAAACATCAATTGACTACTAGAACCATAGAATCATCCCAGCACTTCTTACACAACAGAAATGTTTCTTGAATCTAGTATAGAAGGCTTTGAAATAAACCCAAATACCTAAACACATCTGGAGTTTGGAGATACCTGCATTTGCAACTTTTGGTTAGTTCCATTTTAGCTGTAAATCTCTGTCAAAACACTACCTTGAAATACACACTGAAAATTCAGGAAATTGGAAATTAAATCTATGAACTTTACAGCTGGGGCTGTTTTAGTTACAATGCATCAAGTGCCAAACCACATAAACAAAATGATTCAAAACAATCTTCAATGTAAGTGAAGTATAAAGTCATATATAACAATTATTGAAAGTGTTTTGTATTCCAAAATTATAGAGACACCACTTTGTATTGTGGCCTGAGGCAAGTATCACTGATCATTTTTAGTATGCTGGAACAAGGATATTGCTAACAAATTTTCATGACAGACACATACACTCAATGAGATAATAAATTAGTTTCCCAAGTGAAGGCTCACTAATAAGATTGGATCTAAAATTTAGGTCACTTAATTTTAAGACTCAGCTAATGGGCTAAAAAAAAAAAAAAAGTATAACTTCATAACATAAATTCAGGTTCAATCTTTTTTACCATAAACATTAGCACCATTGTAAAGTAGCAAAGAGTAAGCTTCTTGTAAAACGAAATGATCTAATTGTAAAATGCATTTGATATCTCCTTGCAGGGAGGTTATTTCTAAAAGAAAAATAAAATATTCTGTATTACATTATGAAGTCATAAAATTTAAGCAATTAATTTTTAGTGGTGTGTAAGGCCTGATGTCACTGGAAAGACAAATTTGTAAAACTTCTTTCCAATACGATTTATTGATTCTATTTCAAAGACAGTGCTCCTTTTATTTGCAAATACCAGAACTATTATACAGTCAAAGAAACTTTACCTTTTCTTCCTTAGTATTCAGAGGTGACAAGAGAGTGTGAAAGTCCTTTAACTCCCTGAGAATCATGTGAGAAAGCTCATAGACTGATTACCTTAGAAATAGGCCATTTGGCCTGTCTCACACAGAAATAAGGTATTGTGAACTCATACTCCTAGCTTATTCTCATTATTAGAGGAAGTTCTTTTAAAATAATATACCAACAAATTTTCCACCTACAAGGCAAAGAAAATTTTCTGAGAGGGATGTTTTACAAGGTCATGTAGTGATAGGACAAGGGATAATGTATTTAAACGAAAAGAGGATAGATTTAGCTTAAACATCAGGAAGAAATTCTTTCTTGTAAAGGTGGTGAGGCACTGGAACAGGTTGCCGAAGTGGAGGATGGCCCATCCCTGGGAGTGTTCAAGGCCAGGCTGGATGAAGCCTTAAGCACCCTGGTCAAGTGCAAGGTGTCCCTGCCCATGGCAGGAGGTGGGAATTAGATGATTTTTAAGATACTTTCCAACCCAAACCACTCCATGATTTTTAATGTACTGCAAATCCCTCTCCTCAGTCTTTGGCAGTGTCCAAAACTTACCATTTCCATTCTCTGCTATGGCCAAAGGCTCTCTGCAAATTGTCATCTTTCTCAAGGGATTAACAGTCCTTTGAACTTCTGCCAGCAGCACTGCTTGCATTGCCTCAAGAATCTGTCATAAATGCAAATTATTACTGGATATATCGGTATCTCAATCATTTATCTAAGTATTTGACAATTTTAACCAACTAGCACAAAATCTTGAGACTGTCCCCGTGAATGTCATTAGAAAGTCGACACTTATTAATAAATCTTCCAGACAGTGATAACCATGTGTCTCTACATACACTGGGAAAAAAAGGTTAACTAGACAGCAATAAAATGGTGTAAGTTGCCAGTCAGGGCTGCTTCCCAATAAACATTCATTTTCTTTAGTGTCAAATCTAGAATCAGTCACCCACTGCCTCCTTGATTTCAAGGATAAACAATTACTAACAATATATATTAGTAAAGCACAAGGTGATAATATCTAATAAGAAGTATCTTCATTTTTTTTTCCTGATGTGTGCAAAATTGCTTGATAGATTGAATAATGACCTTGTGTTTTGACTTTTTCAGAATTTCTGGCATCTAATCTCTCTGATAAAATTCAAGAATGTTTTATTAGTGGTGATGCTCTTTTCTTCTAGCTCAAACATAACACCCCGTATTTTTTGTCTAACACAAAGAGAAATACCACCTCAATCTCTTCTTATGCAAAAGGAAATTCTACTGGAGTTCTGAGCAGCCTGTAAATGGCACTTGCAGTACCTGCTGCCCCACACGTGGGTTAGGACAGTGCAGTGTGGAGGTTTTGTGACAGAGTTAATACTTTGCTTCTCTTTAGCAAAGAAGTTCCTGGAGAACTAAGAACATTTAAAGACATAAGACACTTATAAAGCACACAAAGACCTTAGACAGAAGACCCCAAACCTTTGTAACTCTTGGTCTAAATTTCAGCATGGTGCAGAAGGGCAACATGTACCTTCTCTTCATTTGGTATTTCCTTCAGAAAAGGAATACAATTTTTCCCACTTGGGAAAGTATTTGTTCTCAAGTACAAGAAAGTTCCCAAAAACCAGGGTGAATCTAAGGTTGAGGTTTCCACCTCAACTTAAATATGAATTTAAATTGAATACAAAAGTTTAAAGTTTAATATATTTTATTAAAAACATTTTAAGCTTGTATGATATTTATACTATAAAAAAGCTATTAAAATTATTTAAGTTTCTTATGAAGTTGATACGCAAGATCCCTCAAACTGCGTGGAAGAGACATGGTTTGAACTCACTAATCAAGTACCTAGCCTCAAAAATATCTTTCACTGCCCTTGTAAATTCAGACCTTTCAGCAGAACAAAGACTGTGGGTGTCCTCTGTGACAAAATCCTTTATTGTAGACAAATATACCACAATTAGGTCCACAATGTAAACGTTCACTGCAAGTGAACCCAGCCCTATGTGATTCAACACAGCACAAACCTTCATCTTGTTATAATAGAACTTTATTTTACAGGGGAAACCAAGGGCAGTTTCCAATTCCTCACATCTATACAATGCTGAGCTTTGGGGATTACAGATCCTGACTTTGCAGCAGACTCTTACAATATATCTACAATAATTAGGAAGGAGAAAGAAGCACGGACATGTTTTCATTGTCCTGGGGAAATTTTTGACACAACAATTCTTACACAGGCTCACAAAAGAAATATGCTAAGAACCTGTCACTAACCTGGATCAGATGCTCTTTACCTGTACTTTACTTCTGTGCATGCCATTCAGGCAGCATTTGTGACAATTCCCTCTAACATCTTAAAGCAGAAAACTGTAACATATGGCACTATAATATATTATTGTAGAAGCACCTGTAGATGTCTCTGTACGTTACTTCTGTGTCTTTCTTGAATCTGCATTTCCACAGCGCTTGGTGTGGTTTCACATTCAGTTTTGTCTTCTTGCTGAATCTTACCCCAAAATTTATATCTATCATTATCACCAAGTTCAACACTCTCCAGAAGTTTTTCTTGTTTCTAACACTTAACAAATCTACATGAGCACTTTTCATTTTCTCTGATCATTTCCACTTTATCTTTAGTGTCCTTCTGGATATAAATTAGCTACCTTATTGGCTACACATGCTTGCATTTTTTTCCCTATGACTGTAATTGCTGTTGATACAAAGTGTTTTTTAGTTGGGATTGTTAAAAGTGACAGAAATTATGCTGCTTCTTTGACTGAGAAAGTATAAATAACATATGTCGACCTATAAATACTGATATTAAAAGTGAAAGGTAACTGTTTGACTCTGAAGCAGCAGTAATACAGAATAATTCAAAAAGACAAGTGAACAAAAGTTGAGGTAAGTTGTACTGTTACATCTATGCTAAGTTATCCTGGTCTTCCTTTCTACACTTCATCAATTACTTCCAAGGATTACTATTCTCTTTCTAATGAGTGGGTTTAAGGAGAGAAGTCAATAGATTTCACTCCTGGTTATTGCTCAGGCCATAACCTCTACAGGTCTGAGCCTTGCAGAAACTGCCTCCATAACACAGTCACATCACAGAGCAAAAAATACAGATCAAAACATTGACTTGAATTATCCAGTCTGCTTTCCTCTAATTCAGCACAGTAATTGTCAGGACAGTTGTCTAGATACTTCTACTGAACCATTTCTTTTTCTTCATATATCTATCTGAATAGATAACCACAAGTGAAAAGATGACCCACAAGTCATTTCTGGGTGGGATGGCAAGAAGTGGCTATATTTTATCAGAAAGAACAGCAAAACAGATGAAGATGACCTTTCCTTTCAAATCATCTGGGGAAAAGAAAATATTAAAAAAAAATATTTTTAAAATATACACATTTTTAAAATTTCATTCAGAAAAAGACCTCCCTACAGCCTTCAACAAGTCAGGAGACCTCTCATAAAACATTTGCAGCAGGTTTTTTCAGTTTCTTTGTTTGCACAGAATCTGTTACAGTGCTGTAAGGAGATGAGGAATCAATAATTGGTAACTCCTTTGGGTCACGCCTGAGAGTCAGCAACCTTCACTGAAGATCACAATACAAAAGGTTTTTAAAAACAGAATAACTAGTAATGCTTTTGGTAAATGTACATGAGTGCTTAATCAGGCTGCTCAGGATTAATAAACTGGCCATTAAACCATGACTGCATAAACAAAGTTTTAACAAAACCATCTTACTGTCAGCAAAAACTATAATTTTGTACAAGCCACTGGTCACTAAATATCATACCTATTTGCCAACATCTTATTTTTTGAATCTTAAAAGTTTTATGGCACTTTGGTGGCAATCAACCCAAAATCTGCTCTGCTAAGTGGGTTAGCAAAGCTTATTGCAGCTACAAGGCTGTACCTGAAAAATGTTAAAATTTGAGAAGCACTGAGAGCATGGTATTTGCAGTACCTGACAATTTCACTGTCTTAAATTTAAAGTATTTTCAGGTGAAAAAGTGTGAGGCAGCTTATTCCATCCCTCATCTTCCAGCACACCAACCACCTGTGCTAGATGAGACCAGTAGCACTGAATACACTGATCAGTTGCTAAATACACTCAAAAATATAAATACCTAAATCTCACGTGATCAGTTATGCTACAAACACAACTTTCATGAATATATGAACTACTCTCTAAAGAGTTTCAGTGGCTGACCAGGTCAGCAAGAGATTATATGCATTCCACATGACAATTGCAGCTACTGAGGTTTCAAAAAAAGGGAAAAAACTCTTACTGTAAGAGAAAGGGGAGAGAAACAGAATTCAGAAAGAATATGGAAGTCATGCAGACAGTAGGGCTATAATAAACAACTGATAAGCTCAAGATGAAATGCTGGAATCAATTGACTGGGAATATCTGCAGAAACCATTTTTCTCTAACAGAAGAGGGGATTATCACTGCACCACCCTTGCAAAACTCAGTTCTGGAAAATATTCTTTGCATTTGAAGTAGCACAGAGTTGCATTCAATTTCAAAAGTAATAGCATAAACTAGATTTGTAACAGGTATTTCCCCTTTCTGGAATAAAATCCATTGTGGTCAGAGTACAACATCTTGAGTTTTGTATCCCTGAATATTAACTCACTCAAACAACTGCACAACTTTATTTAAATGCGTATTTCCAAAATGAAAAATGGTCTCTAGATTCCACTGCTCAGAGTGTTTCACTGGTGCCTGTCAACTCTCAAACAGTTATTTATCTCTCAAGACTTCAGATTCTTCACTAACTACAGGGATGAGCAGCATCTGACCTGAAGAACCCATAATTACATGACTTGCAAGTCATTCTTAAAGAGTGGTGTAATAATTAAGGACTTGGCATTTTCTTTTTCTTCTATAATAATGCATTAGTATAGACACTGCCCCTATTTTGGCCTTTTGTTTTCCTGGAGCATGAGATGGCATTTTTGATGTAAGTTACATGTGGTTGTTAGAGAAGAGAGAAGTAATTTCTTAAATAAATGCTATGAACAAGAGCACTTAGATGAAAGATTAGCAAGAGAGTTACTTTGTCACATCTAAACGTGTACTTCAAGGCAAAATAGTTCCACAAGTAGCATACTTTATACTGCAATACTAATCTGCTTTCCACAGACCTGAATGGCATGACTTAGGTAATAGTTCCCCCATAAATTATAACTATTAGGTCACATGACTAAATACTAAATTACAGCAAAAGATACTTAAGGATTACATTGCTACAACTGACACAGGCTATTTCCTACCTTTACAGATTGGTCATTCCAACAACAAACGAGCTTCAGCAATGAAATGCTCCCAGAGTCTGGGGAATGGTATCTACTCCCACCTGAAAAACACATATATAGTTTATGAACTGACAATATATAGAGAAGCACACAAACAGAAAAATATTTTAACATTTAAAAATTTTCATTTCAGCAAGATATGTGAAAAGATCCGAAAAAATGTCATTTCTTAGAACATGCTCTCATCTGATGCAATAAGCACAAAGTATTCAGACAACCTACTGCTTTAACGTCTATTCACATACTAAATTAAATTAGTGTTGGTTTCTTTGTTGGTTTTGGTTTTGTTTTTCGGGTTTTTTTTCTGGTTGTTTTGGGGGTTTTTTTGGATTTTTTTAAACAGAGAACTGATATCCCAGAGAGTATTCCTTCATCACAATTTTCTAAAGATATTAAGAATACTTCCTGGTTTGGACTACTTTGCATTACCTGTTCTGCTGTTCAGCATGTCCTTGATGCTAAAGAACACGTTCCTATAATCTCTGAGATTTGCAAGTCCCAGATGAGATTTTAATTTGCAAATCTGAACAACTGTATGAACTAGGAGATACGGCACATGAGTTAGGTTACCTTAGAATTTTTAGGTCACTCAGTAAATCTATTTTTATGTTCATTAACATTTTAGTCACCTCTACACCATTTCCATGCCTTTCCCCTACTTATTTTCTATTGTCACTTGATTTTATGTTCCATCTCTTTTTTCCAATGGACGTTTCTGCTGCCATTTCAACTTCTACAGTTATGCTGCACATTAGACTCTAGAAGGAAAGGTAACTGATTTTTGATGGGAATATTAAGGTTTACCTACACAGCACAGGGTCAAGATTTGATGTAAAAGAGCTTGTGTTTTCAGCCTAGACACAGCTTATTCTGCAAGAGGAACACTGTATTTTTCAGGTAATATGTACTGACAAATGTCCATATTCTGTTTAGGTTTTTATTTAAATGTTCTTTGGTTAGTTACATACTGTAAACAAACCAAGGCTGGCTTGCAAAGCCAAGACTGATGAGCAATGGCCTGTGGGACATTACCGGGGACAGATTACTTTATTCTGCCCTAAGCCAAAAGTCTAAAGGCATTATTGAACAGTCGGGATGGCTCTCGCATTACTAAGGCAACAGTTTGCTTGGAGGGCTGGATCTATTATTGGGTGGGCACGTAATGGTGATGAGGGAGCTGGGGGAGGGGGGAGAGGCCAGTGTTTGTCTTATTGCATTTCTGTTTTTCAGATTGCTAGAAAGTGTCTTTAGAAACTCAGCTAAATGTCTTGTCATGACAGGAAAAATATTACTGATTCCAGCTAAGAAATTGTTTACATGTTTTTTGTGATATTCACAGAAGAAAACAGCAATTCAGTTTCTCTCTTTGTGGACTGGACTGCACAAAGAGCACTATCTTTTATCATTACTGAAATTAAGTTCTATATTTTAGCAACAAAAAGCATGCAAAAACATAACACCTGAAAGAAAATATTGCCACTGCACATACTTACTGCTCGGAAAGTCTCCATAAAAACTGGGGCATGAAAGTGTTACTGCTTCTGCATTTCGCCATTTGTCATGTACAGATTCTGACTTCTGTGGACTAAAAGAATATGAAACTATTAAACAAAACCTAAACACACACACAGAAAATTAAGGTAGAGTTGGTTTTTTTTTTTTTACAGTAGATACTCTGCTGTCAGTTACTATCAAGCACAATTTAGTTTCTCCTCAGAAGCCCCTTGTGTTCTTTTGCCTTCAATACAACTTGGTATTGAAACATTCACACAAACAAAAATACTGAAAAGTACCGTCCAAATGCAGGAACTTAAGCCTAATAAGCTTTGAGCCAAATGTGAAGTCTTATTTTGCAATAAAGAAACAAATTCATATGTGAAGAACTGAATTAAACTATCATTTTCACAAAAGAACTTGCCAGGGTTTTTTTCTAACATGTAAGACAAAAGTTCAAAAACTAAAAGCCTTCTTTTAAAGGTTTCCTTTTTTTTTCCCACAGTGGTAAATAATTTAGAGTATCATTACGATACTTGGGATTTCAGTAGATGGCTACAATTTAGGAGACTAGTGTGTACATAGGTTTGCTCTTTCTGAGTCACTAACTCAGCAACCTAACCCTTGAAAATAAAGGATATGGATGGCAGAGAAATAAAGCAAAAGAAACCACTCCAAACCCTTGCACAATTTTAAACTATTTCTTTCAAATGTATTGCTATAGTGACCTGGCAAAAACTACATTTATGTGTCATTTAAAAATAATATATTTGCCTTTCAAATTCACTACAATGAACAGTGACACATAATATTTCAAGAGACTTTACAATACCAAACAACTCTGAAAGCTGGCAGCTTGAGAGCTTTAAGTTAGACACACAAACGTCAAAAAGCAGGAGAAAACAAATTCTTTGAAGATCTTTTCTTCCCAGATTTTTCCTGTTTCTGTCCCACTTTTATGATGTGACATATTTTGCTGCAGGTTCCTTTATTTTCACAGGCTTTGTCAAGTTGAAGAAAATCAACAGACAAACACCAGAAGCCTTGCAAGCTGTGAGAGCTGTCCTACTAACTACTTCTGCAAATACTGTAGTGGATTAGAATTCAATATGGAGGCTTCTTCTCTCTTGAGCACACTGTTGTTTTGGCTAAAGCAACTGTCCAAAGAGGTTTAGCTGCATGCTGGACTTTTAGAAAGAAAACTTGCCAAATTAACACTTGCTAAAGATGTTAGGGTTTATGTCTTTATGTATCCTAGAGAAAACTTAAAATGATTTAGCATTGTTTGAGAAAGAAAAAAAAAAAAAAGACATTTTTTCCTTGCAGCAACTTCAGTATTTAGAATTTTACAGGATATATGTTCCAAAGCCAGGATGTGCATGTCTGGGAAAAATGGTTGATTCTGGTATGCTGATTAATTTCAATAACACAAAGTCTTTCCAAAAGAGTGCTGGAATACACAACGCAAGCATAAAGTACTTTTTTGCATGGAAAGGAACTCATGTTCAGGCTGGAACCCAGAAACAAGCTTTCATATAAGAGCTTGTGTTGAATACGGACCAACAGGCAACACGATCAGCAGCAAAAGTAACTGAGAAATGTGCATTTGTCCTGTGGGATGGTGCACATCTTGAGAGATGCCCAGTGCCTGGAGCTTTGTGGGAGATGCAGATATTTGCAGCAAGATCAATATTTTCTGTCCCCCCTTCTTGCCTCGGGGCCATAGCACCACCAACACTGAACTTAATTGTCCCTAAAAAACTAAACACAGACCAACCTATGTTTGCCAAACAACAAAAAATCCGTGGACAATATCCATCGCCTGATTAGCATGCTCTATTTGGCTTGGTCAAATACTGTTGAGCATGTTATTTTTCTTTTAATGCTGAAAAAGCATTTAGTCAATAAATTTGTTTTGAGTAACATAAATGCTGTTTGGGATGGTTCTCACAACACAAGGGCCGACGAGGCATTCATTCCCAGTAGCTGCCATCATTACTGGGGGCATTGTACTCCAGACTCTGTAACTGGGACAGACTACTCTTGTCTCTTATGTTTAATTTATCTGTGAAGTCAAGGGCTCCATGGCAAAGGAAGTATAATGCTTGTAGGGAGTGGAAGTTTAAACAGCACAAATGTGCTTAAAGCACATCTCACAATGTGCCTAAAGAAACCTCATTATTCTACTTAGTTTGAACTGCAAGGAACAGAGTGATCTCTGGAAAAACTGGGTGTGAAACTGGATAATTCAAGTTCTTCTTCTAGTGAAATAAATTCTTTCATCAGCTGTCATCTGCTGAACAGAAAAATGTAAAGATAATTTTATCCTTATCTCCTTTTCTTAAAGAACATCTGTCACAAAGCTCTAGAGAAAAAAGTATAAACTCCATTGAAGAAGTATCTATTTAGGAAAAGTTAGTTTTATTTTTCTTTTTTTAACCACTATAAAGGAAGAGAAGACTCATAATGAAGAAGTTCTTACCTTTCAATTTCATCCATAACTGCTGAAGGTGTGTTAATTATCCTGTTGATAAAAGCTATTCTGCTAAGTAAGAAAAATACTGTTTCCAAATCCCTTGTTCCATAATCATTATTCTCAGGTCCATCCATCTTTCCAGATCGCCCTTCAGTTGCAGCAAGGAACTTGTTTGATAAATCAAGGACTCTTTTGGAAAACAAGTTGAAAACTTCATGCTCTCCTAGCACAGCACAGTCAGTACATTTCCATCCTGGCAGCACTAGTGACAGGTGGCTTTCATCTGACACAAGTCCAAAAGAAACAGGACACCGAAGCCTCAAGATATCCAAGTGTCTCACACAGAGATTGTCTATTTCTTTATCTACACCCCATGGTAGGAGACATGACAAAAGCAGTTTAGCTGTATCAGGGGCGACGTTCACATCAGTGTTTCCTGATGGCTGCATTCTGATCTTTCTCGAACTCTTCATTTTTTTCCATCTTTTCATGCCACCACTTTCCTCCACAGGCCTAGCTGCATTATTATCCCTATGAACTTGGTCTGAACAAACAGCCTCTGCCTGCCCATCTACTTGAGGTACGAAGGCAGAAGTTTTATTTCTTTTTAATGTCAGTGCCCTTTTCTCAGTAGTACTTTTAGCTCTTTCTAGAGTGTATTGGTTATGGAATGATTTCAATGACTTTAATCCACTGAGTTGAGATGACAGAAGTTCTTCAAGTTTTTCCAGGTCAAATAAGAAAATATGAAAGTTTGCATTGTTCCATTTTGTCTTAGCTGGTAAAATAGTAAAGGGCTGTTGGATGCAGCTGGTATCACTTAACTGAAAGAAAAATATTAAATATCCAAACAAAAATCCAAGAGCACTTTGCAATTTTCAAGATACCAACAAAGAATTGCCTACGGAATAGACAAAATCTATTAACTCCATTAAATTCAATTTAATTATATTTATTCAGTTTTGCTTAAGTAAAAAAGATTTGCTTCTAAATAGCTTAAGACACACAGAGACATCTGTGTGTAAATACTATAAAACAGGCTCCTTAATGTCTTCAATTACACAGCCACACTGCAGATTGCACACATCTTTGCAAAAAGTCTAGGCTGGTATTTCTTCCACTAAGTCTCATTTCAACCTAAAAGGATTTTTGGAAAATTTTAAAGCATAAACCCTTTGATTTTTCAAAATAAAGCTAGAGAAGCAAATCCTACAATACTGCAGAATTTTGGCAAACCCCGAGTGCCTGCATGCCTTGTTGCAATTTGATATATAGGATATATATATATATATAGGGGATTTAGATGGGATAAAGACTATGCCTTTTGCCATTTCAAAACATGCAAAGCTATCTAAAAGTGACTTCATTCTGAGATTAGGCACATACCAAGAACAATAAGGCACCTAGGTAAATAAATCTCCATATACACAATTAATTATCTTAGCTGAAAATAATTAAGAGGAAAAGGCTACAGAGCTACTACAATGTTTGTGAACATCTGACTTTATCTTGTGCCACCCTATTGCCTACCTGCATATTTCCAGAATTCTCCATACTTCTTCCCCAACTTCAAAGCCCATCCACAGTAACAGGAATTTGTAAAGCATCATTTCAGTTCTACACACTAATGTGATAATTGTGCTGATATAAATACACATGGCTAATTACAGTTAATAAATGCCCAAAGAACATAGCTTTTGAAACCAGAAGATTTGAGAAGAGCTACAGCTGCTCACAACTTTAGACTCACATGTTAAACTGCAGAAGTAACTTGATGATGATGAACTGTCAGCTGAACATGGGGAAATGTTCAAAATCATCTTCACAAAAAAATTTACTACATTTTAGCCCTGCAGTTTCATTATTTAAATGGTAAATTGTCATTAAGAAGAAAATTCCACATCTTTTCTTTTACCAGTGTCCTTGGCATAGGGCAGACACTCTGCTGTGACAAACTCCAATAGAAGGAATGTCTCTGGGCACTTTGAAAATCAGCTGAGGAGTGACACCACATCTTACATCATAATCCTGCTGCATCTGCTAAAAAAGTATCTTTTACCTTCAGGGAAAAACCAGAAGTGAGGGAATATAAGCTCCTCATTGACACTTCTGCCCTTTTCTTTAAGCTTTTATGACTTGTATGTTTTTATTGTCCTGCACAAACTTATGCTCTCAGCACCATGCTCAATCTATTTCACCTTTACAAGCAGAAAGACACATCAGGAAGCCACTTTTCATCTCAGCAATACTTTTGTCAACCATCAGACCAGCTTCCATGTCACTAGTGATACAGAATGTTCTAGATCACTGTTAATTTTAATTTTCTTATGAGAATTTGAAACATTCCAATAATGCAAAGAACTTTCTGTTGAAAATAGTTAAATCTCAAAATGAATCATCAAGTGTTAAAAAACAGGGCAGCAACCAGATCTTGCTGGAACGCAATGTTGTTTACCTCATCTTTCTCATGACCACTCCTTACCTAACTCCTATGAGTTTATAGGATTAGCCATTTTTAAACTGTTAGTATTGGAGTACAAATAACACAAGGAAAGAATCAACTGTATATTACCATTTGACTCTTTAGTTTTGGGCAGTAATATAATTTAGCTTCTTGTTATTTAGGGAATGATGCTCCCACCAGATGAGGATGTACTCTAAATACATAATCTCATTTAAAGATCTCCACAGGGAGTCATAAGTAAGAGATTATAACTGCTTGTTCAGGTTTTCTTTTTATCCCTTTTTCCTTTTTAAAAAATAATACATTGCAGTTAAGCACTAGGATTATTTTAATCTTTAATTATGTCGTTTCCTAATAGATAGGGAGAACCCTATGGAATGCAAACACTGGAATTCACAGGCTAGCTTTGACGTTAATTGAAGCTATTATTATTTGGCCTATCATTTTCTCTTTCTATACACCCACATTTGGTTGATTAACATTCAGAAACCTTTAGTGAAATCACCACCCAAACAAAGGAACACACAGTAACAATGTCAATCCATTGAGACATCTGGTGATGCCACTACACATGAAGTCACAATAAACATTTATGTTTTATTGGCAATATGAAAGCTTATTGACATTGATCCTAAAACTGTCTGCCGAGTTATCTTAGCTCTCTGCCACAGGCATTTCATTCCAATGAAAGCAGGTGGGCATCCAAAGTTTTAGACATAAAATGCTATGTAGGAAATATGGGCAAGTTATTCTCTGTAACAGAAGATTACAGAGAATGGAGGGGAAACCCATAAAACTAACTACAAACTAGAGAGCTGGAAACAGCATTTGCTGAATACTGAAAAGCAGATTAACAGATATTTACATCATAGATTGTGCCTTTCCTTTTCCAGTTTAACCATTTCTAGTTCTAAATTTTATTTTTGACATGGACAACCTACTGTTAGCTTTAAAGAAACAAAAAGTCTGACTACAGACTAAAATTATATCCTGAGACTTGTGAACCTCTTGTGCATCACTGCCCCACAGCAGAACAAGCTTTCTATACCCAGGAAAGCACAAGATTCAGGGAGGCTTTGAAATGCCAAGCTGTTTTCCACATATGGCCAGTATCCCCTATCATCCCTCCAGTCTGCCACTGAAGATGCTTGAGCCAGGATCAGACAAGAGCTAGAACAGACTATTTCAGTTGGAAGGGACCTACAAGGATCATTAGTCCAACCAGGCATTGTCCAAATGTCCCTTAAGCACTCACAGGCTTGGGGCATTGTACACCTCTCCAGGAAGCCTGTTCCAGTTTTCTGGCATGCAATTCATCACTGCTCCAAAAGTTACAACCCCGTTCTTCTACGTCTTTTCCCCTTTACTCATTCTTTGCTTTGCACCCAAGGAAAAATTTCCCAATCACTAAGGGAAGCACAGCAGGGGGCTGTGCTTGCTGTGGCCCCCAACTGCATCAATACATGCCATTACCTTTAACAGATTTAAGACAGACATATCACATAAAAATTTCATGGGAAGTACAATTCAAGTGTTATTTTACCTAGCTGCCTTCTCATCTCTAAAGGCCTTTTTCCACTGGGATCCAACTTGTTCTGGGAATGGTATTCCACTTAAAATACACAATTCCATTAGCTGGCAGGGATTCCCATACTGTTTCAGCTCCTCATTTATATGTACTTTCTCCACATACCTGCTTTCTTTACCAGAAGAATTCTATTGTGGGTTTTGTACTAAAAACAGATTTGACAAGAATGATCTTGACATTCATTTTACGTAAAGGAAATAAAGTGATAAAATCACAAGGTAGAAATTCTAGAGGGCAAACAAGACTCAAAATATACTTAGACGCCACTTTGATACCACTGAATAGAAGCTGCTCAGTTCTCACAGCACAAGTAGTATCAACTCCTATGTCCCACAACTATTGAAGTATTAAATGCGACTTTTCTTCCAGACTTTTGGCCTTCTTTATCCGCTGCACTCTCAATTTATCGAAAACATAACAGGATAACAGTGGTAGGAAATTGGTCCCAAAGTTCCCAGTGCCTGCAGAATGAATAATGCTGTACAAAGCATAAGTGTGAGCTATCCTGTTGATAGCTCATATAATGATTCTAAATAAGTTGTTTTAATTATGTAATATTCAAGGTATTGAATTGTTCCCTTCGAGCTTTCCCTTTTGAAAGGCCATATTTTGATCCATTAACACTGAACAAGTTCAATCTCCTCCTTTAGCCATTGCTTGCCACGTGCAAAGGCTCAAGAAAATACTAGACAGAAATTGAAGAACTCTTTTTAATGGGAATTTTTAGGTAGATTAGGCAGGGGGAGACTGGGGAAGGGAATGTGTAGAGCTTAACTGAAATACTACCAAAGAGACTGGAAGGCTCTTTCATTCATAGAAGGTACAGTGCTGTTTTATTTTTCTTGTGGTCAGGGATTTTCTATTTCTGATTTGCTCTGGGTTTTTTTGAAGGTATCTACTTTTCTATTTTGACAGCAATAAGGCCATTGGCTTTTAATATAGATACAGTACAACAGCCCACTGAAGTACATGGTAAAAGAATAAGTCTATCTGATGGACTTTTAAACAGCAGTTGTTTCATGATTAAATATACTTTCTATTAATAAAGTAATTAAAAAATGCAAACTTAATTAGTGAAATACCACCATCCTACTGTTTGCTCAATGAAGACATTCTGTGAATATCCACTTCTACATACATATTTTCAAAGATCTTTTGAACAAAACCCAATATAGAATCATTAAAACCACCACATCTTGTAGTCTCTAGGAAGTTTTTTGATACAATTTCTGAAATATCACAATGTTGTTTGATAATGCAATATCAATATGCTTATTTCAATGAAATTAGAATTATTCTTGTCATTTGTTTTTAGTGTAGTCTAACTTCGTTACACTACAAAGAAAAATAGAAACGTTAAAGACTATTTACATGTGTGAACCACTCTTCATTAATTCTGCAGAAATCATTAACACTGACAATAAACTATTTCTTTTTAAAAAAACTAAATAGGGGAGAACCTGTTACAGAAATGAAAGGGGAGAGTAGCAGAATTTGTCAAACAAAACTTATTGATGGTTAAGAATTTTCTGTGTCTTGATCAGGCCAGTCACTGGATTGTCAACAGAAGTTCAGAAGTCGTAACATCTCAATCACATCTCATCATTGGCCTGGCTCTGGGCTCACAAAAATTAAATACATCACACAACTGCTTGTAAAAGCTATTTAGGTACTCCCACCCTCCTGTTACATTTGTACTTTGTGGACACTGAAGAACTGTTAACTGAAGCATGGCTGCCAACACCTAAGGGTTTTATACAGTAACTGATATTGCCAAACGATAGCTCTATTTTATTCTACATTATCTTTTATCCTTGATGGTGGGAATGAATATCTGTGTTAGCTTTTGTTGGGTTTGGGTTCGCATTTTTGGTGCATTTTTAACTACTGAATAGACTAAAAATTATCTTTACTTGCAAAGACATTTTTCTCTTAAAACTTTTTAATGAAAATAGTAGCGTAAGTACCTGCAAATGTGTCCCCAAAACACAGATCTCATGCATAGTTTTGGCAAAATAGGAAACTTGTAATCATCTCATAGAATTGTCACAGAAAACAAATACATAAACAATGCACAAAATGGCTGGCACAGTGTAAATTAAAGCATTAAATTTATTTCTAAATCCTCTGAGCCCTCAGTTGATAGAGATGGTAGTCGATAGGAGTAAAAAAAATTGCCTCCTTGAAATGTGCTTGGTGAACAGCAGCTTGATGATTGGCAGCACAAATAGAAGACAAACGAGAAAGCCTTCAATCTGCAGCTGATGCACAGGAAGAACATGGGGAGCTGAGTTTACAATAGAGAAAACATTACCAAGCTAATGGCACAGGCAATCGTTTGACCACCATGCATCTCTGATAGCAGCAGGGCATCCATTTTCAGTTAAGTGTTAGAGTACCTTTTTGCTTTCTCTGACCACTGCAGGGGTAAAACAACCCAGTGCCTGAAACCCACTGACTGGTAATAAATTACTATATTGGATACTTTTTGTTTTCTTTCAGCAATGACTTTACTGTGGATTCTTGCTATCATGAGCAATTAAAGTGGAGCTCACGTTAGCAAGCTGTATCTAACTGTAGATCAGTCCCTACGCTCCAATTGCTTTGGCAAGAATCAGGGGGTCAAGAGGCTCCTTTGACCTTTAGCAGCTAAGTCGCTCTGACCACTCACTATTTGAAGCAATCTCGACTGAACAGATGGACACTTTTGCAGACTCTATAAAGCTTAGAATATAAAGATAAATGAAATTGTGTTTGGGGCTTTAAACTGGTTTATGAGCATAAAGTATTGGTAGCAAGTTCCACAAAAACCTCAGATTTCAAATAGCACATCTTAAACCTACACCATGAACAGATCATCTCTTTATCTACTAGGAAATTGTACTTTTTTGATGTGTCTTCTACATACAAAACTAAAAACTTGACGTAATTTACATGTCTATTAGCATTGTCACTTCCAAATTTAGAAAGCCTAATTTAATTACTTTGATCATTAAAAGACAAGCAAGAAGAAAAATTAGTACAAGCTTTTCCCACAACATCACAGCATACAACACACGATCAAACATCCTTCAGTGGAAGAGTACTAAGACAGAGAGCACAGACCACTCATGTATTTTATGACTAGAATTTTGATGCAATAATTTAAAAAGCAAGGCCTTTAAGAAATGTAATACAGAGAGATCTGAAATGAAGGTCCAAGCCTTCCCGAACAGAAACTTCAAATTCTCAGGGTCATGCTTGAAGAACTGTTAATAATTAGATAGAAATACAGTCTTTCAATCCTATTTAGGTATTTGTAACTTAAAAATAATCTAAGCATTGAATGGTGTCTCATTTCAGGTAAATCCCATCAGCAAACCTGCTTTCTTCAGTTCATAACCTTTTTGCAAATATACACCTATCTTATTTTCTTGCTCTGCTGAAAGGATGAGCAATTCAGGATACGTGCAAAGATGCATTTATTTAAAAAGAGTTACAGGCAGCAGGTATATAATTGAAATAGCACTTAAACATACAGCATACACCATCTCTAAAAGAACCTGCTGAGGAAGAAAGGATGCAAATGATCAGCTGCACTTTCATCTCCACATAAAAACCATATGCACCTCCTAATCCAATCTTAGCTCCTATCAGCAGTCCACACATCACACCCCTGTCTAACCCTGCCTACCTCCTGAGCTTTGAATCTGGGGAGCATGAGAAGAGTTTCTGTCACTAAGACTATCCATGGTCTCCCAAAGAGGCCAGGCCTGCCTGCTACAGAGCAAGGCTGGCATCTGCAAAGGGTGAGTATCACACAGTTATGGTGTCACTATCCCTAGGTCACTCATATTCCTTACCTTCAGACACATCACCTAGTCACAGGACACAGGATCCCTTTGATGGGGGCATTCAGAACTTTTTTCTTATTCATTTACCCCTTTTTAAAGCTCAGTACTCACATATAAAGGACTGCATGTAAAAAGCCTGGAGTCAGTAGTGCCCCAGTTTGCTTTCACATGCAATTTATGCTTGACCTGAGGCTTCATCACTTGGACAATGCAGCCCAAACAAATTTGTCAATTCATGATGCATGTTCCCATATGAGCTAGTATAAATAAACTGTTTGGAACTTGCCTTGCATGACCTTTATTATGGTATTCATGACAATTCTGGTCATATTACTGAGGATGCCCAGATTTCTCCTAAGAATCCACCTCCCATAAAGAAAAGGCTACAATATTTTTTGAGTTTGCACCAGTGTTTATCTATCAACTTAATTGCAACATAAGCAGAGTCACCCTCTTTCCTCCCAACACTGTAATGTTTCTGTTTTCTAAGTCCCAGTGGAAGGCTTTACTGTCCTCATGGCACTTTGAACAGTAACTGCAGCCTCACTCCTGATGCGTCTGTGGCACAATGTAAGCAATTAACCCAAGGAGTCTTCAGGCTCAAGCTGTGTGATGAATAGTCTAAGCAACTGAATAAACCCTCTTTTTATCATGTATGGAAGGCTACTGTCAGGCAGATTGTTGTCCAGATGGATCTACTGGGCACAAAAATTTCAATTGTTCAGGAAGAATTGCTAACACATGTATTGCTCAATGTAGAGGTCTGGTATGAAAATTTAATGTTTCGCACATTTTGTTTTCAAGTTAACGCTCTCTCTCCGTAACAAACACTTGACTTAGAGTTTTCTATTGAATTTAATTAAAGTCTACATAGAACAGTGATTCTGGAGACAAATCTTTAAAAGATATCAAAGAATAATGGGCAAATAAAATTAATATACTGAATAGTCTTTACAAGTTTCCAACACCAGGAAAACGAGTATACACTTTTTCAGAAAAATATTTGAAGAAACGTACAGACTATTTTTTACAGACAACTTATGCTTTGCTCTAGAATTCATATCACTGCCTGTCTGGGTAAACTATGAGAAAGGCAATTCCAAACAATACTTTCAACAAAATCGTGTCTAATAATTTTATCATAGAATATAAAAGTGAACTGTAGATCCACTCATCTCAAACTAACATCCATTTCTGATATGGACAGTCTCTGTGCCATGAAAAGCTTAGATAGAAGGAAAGAATAAGATGGTTTTTAAATTAAGTATTATTTATACACTCAGTAGTCAAATACTCTGCCTACATCTTAATATATTAACTTATTTTGAATGTAAATTTCCTAATCACATCTTTAGAAATATTTACAGCTCAGTGATGGGTGGTAGTGAAAAATTTTCATCCTCACTCAGCACTTTAGAAGAAAAGATGGAACATCTCCAAAGTTTCCCTGATCATCAACTGGACAAGCAATGCTACAGCAATCCAACGCCACAGACTGCTGGCTCAGGATTTAGGAACTATAGTGAACAATTTACTGGATGAATGAACATCCGAATACCTGTGAGACATAATGCTGAACACAGATGCTGCCAACAGGACCTTAGCAGGAGCTTGAGAATATTGCTTTGTCCTAAGAAGGACTGATGTATATAGAAATTAAGTTAGCAATACATGTCTGACTGCTGACTCCAAACGAAACAACAGATTTTCTCTGGGCTGCTCTGACAGTGCATTTCCCACCTTGAATTATAAGAGTCCCACCCAGAAAAAGAACGAAAAAAAATTCCTGTGTGTTCTAGAAAGTGCCGTTCTTGAAAATTAAAGAATAGGCAAGCTGGACTTTCTTCAACCCCATAGCATTCTAGAATGTATCAGGATAGCAGCTAAGTTTCTGTACACATAGACCTCAAACTGTTCTTTCCTCACAAGCTGCTCAATCTTACTGCAGAGGCTTCCAAAAGGACAGTATTTGGAAACAAACATTCTCAGATGTCTGCTTGGATGATTCATCCTTTCCCGTAAGTATTGCAAGAACCAAATCTGACCACTAGAACAAATCAGGCTTTGAGTGTTGCTATACAAAAAAATATAACAAGAGAATGGACATATAACCACTGCTGTTGCTTTGTTTGAAGTCAAACCATAGGGTAGCCTAGGATTTTATTTCTGCTGTGTAACCAAGACAAGAGTTTCAATTAACTATCATAAGGAAGGCAGCAGATGGCAAGTCTTTCTTTTGCAGGGTAAGGTTTGTTTGCTGCAATTCCTGTCTCTTAAAGTTGCATGCAAGATGATGACGTGCTTCTGAAAAAGTCACCTTTTTTTTTAATAAGTGTGTGAGGTGGAAACCTAGGAAAAAGTCTAACACTGAATTCACTCAATTCCTGTTACAGTTTTTCTTCACTAAAATAATACTAATTAAACTATAAGAGGCCAAGGAATTAATGTTTAGAATAGAAAAGATGATTATGAGAACTGTAAAGATTCCACCATATCGCTATCATGAATTGTGAAGAATTTAAAGAACACCACTGAACAACATGAAAATATGAAGGTTATAACAAAGATCGTGTAATTTATTTTATAATTAGGTAGAGCACTTGGAAGGAAAATCAATTAGGCTGATCTACAGAAGAAGTCACACCTTCTGGACTAGAAAGTAGTAAAGGTAAAATCCAAGATAAGAAAATTCAGATTGTGCCCAACTCCACACCCAGACCTAAAAGAAACAGTCCTATGTGGCAAACACGATAGCATGAACACCATTTCCATATGACAGAAACTGCATGTTTCTAATTATAAAGGTCTATCCCTAAAAAAACCAAAACACAAACTTTGCTAAAGATTCCAGGAAACAGAGAGGGGAATTGCAGCATGGCAGTAGAGGAATGGGAATAGACAGAGTAAGACAGCAATAGCTGGGTTAGCTTCAATAAATCATCCTTCCACATGAAATACTTCACAAGGACTATTGATATTGGCCTTAGATTTATTTCTAGTAGGATACCACAGCACCTTCTTTAGCTTTATCACACAGCCCAATGAGCTGTCCAGGAAGGGAAAAAAGTTTTAAGTCAGTCACCTTCAGTATAGCAACAGAGTAGAGAAGAACCAGTGTCAGAAGCACTGAAATCAGTAATTAAAACTTATTATCAGATTTCTGTCATCCTGTGTTAATCGCTATCCACATCTGCAAGATTAAAATGTGCTACAATATCACAATGGCAGCTTTTTGGTTTCATCTTGCTTTGAGGCAGTCAATGGAGGAAACAAATGAACAAATTCTTGACTTGGCGGGGCAACGCAAAAACTACAGTAACTTCCATCAAAGATGGCATGTGGTCAAAGCTATCGATATCCCTCAGGATCATGATTCTTTTTAACTGGTACAAATTTAATCTCATAACTCCAAAGTTATTACTTCACTGGAGTTATGTTGCTACCTCGGTCCCTTGATAAAATACTTAATTGTGAAATTTCACAGGAAATGTAGTACTAAAATGCTTTGCGACTGAATTACAGAGAAAAAAAATCTGTATATATTGAGTCCTTTTTTCTTCACTCATTTTCCTGTTACACTTACTTAATAAACTACTAAATATAGCCACTGAACACTAGTCCCAGAAAAAAAAAAAAAGAAATACCCTTGCAGCAGCAATGTGATGTTACCAACTTTAAGGAGAAATAGTCTACTGCTTTCTATTTTGCTTTGTCCTTAATAATCCACTTCACATAAATCATCAAGATCTGTAATTCCCCATAATAAGGCTCTAAATATTATAAAATGAAAAAAAAAAATCAAAGGAATCCATGTCTGTGACACCATTGTTTACAGTATCACTTCCGATTTCCTATTTGCTAAGTATAATTTGGTACTTGTGCTTGTATCTAATTTCCATTTTTCTATCAATTTCTCCATCAGTAAGATTTAACTAGTAGTGATTTTCGAGGCTTCCAATAACAATTTTATTTTCAAATTGCTTCCTTTGCTA
Source organism: Falcunculus frontatus (assembly GCA_013398115.1). Classification (NCBI taxonomy): domain Eukaryota; kingdom Metazoa; phylum Chordata; class Aves; order Passeriformes; genus Falcunculus; species Falcunculus frontatus. The sequence continues at coordinate 203,612 of VZRV01010417.1, forward strand.
TACTAAAACAAATAGCTGCTATTGTCCTACAGTCTTCATTTGCCTTTTACTTATTCTGTGAAGCAACAAAGTAGATACTTCTTTTATTATTTATAACTTCTGGACATTCTTGCTTTTACATATTTTTGTTCCGAGCAGAATATGTATGCTATTATGTAAGTGAATATCAAGTTCTTTAGAACTCCTAATACAAAGCATTTCAAGAAATTGTTGATTTAATACATCAAAAAAGACATATAAAAGTTCACATATAAATGAATACATTTCTCTCCCCCATCTTTGCCTTGTCTTATATACACAGTAAAAAATTTCCTTTCCTAATCTAGATTTTCAGTAGTATAATTTAAGATCTCAAGGTTTAGCAACTTTTGCACAGATTTTATAAGCTGCTCTTCCCCCCAGAGTTTTTAGCCAGACCATTCTGATTACATTATTGAAATCACTTGAAATATTAGTGCATGAAAAACACGGATTTATATCCAAAAGATTGCAACTGAAAAGGTAGGAAACTTTCCAATGTGAAGGGCTCCTGGAACATCAGGAAAACAATTCCCAGACACATCCAGCTTTTTATGTGCATCAATGAAATCTTCATATCACGCACTGAAGCATTTCAATTTTTTTTAAATCAGTTTTTCTCACAGCTCCAATTTTCAAGTAGAACTATGACTTAAAGCTATAAAGAGAGCTTGTTCCATACAAACACCATGAGCACAGTCTAGTGTGTATTCTATTGTAATTAAGACCAGTGATTCAATACCTATTGCTACTGGCCAGGTATCATAGCAACCTTGTGTCACTGAATACTGCTGGAAAACTGTTCAGCACTAGCAGGACCATGCTTCAGGAAAATCTACAATGGCACTACAGATTGTCAACATCTGTGGGGGTTGTAACAGGGAGAACAACAAAGAAATCTGCTTTAAAAAAACCCTATTCCTAGAAAATCGTCAAGGATCCTACAGTGGCACTACAAAAAGAAAAAAAACAGAGGAAGGAAAGAACATTTTTTGTCATTAGTTGCACAACTTATGCACCCACATCCTAACATCCATCCCTATAAACACAGTTGAAATAATGCTGCATCATCACACTTTTATGTATGTCCACAAAGAACTATCTTTTTCTTTTTAACTAAACACAAGCATCATTCACCACCAACATTAACTTGAAAATAAAACAGCCTCACTATCAAAATAATATTTAAACTTTCACAAATGAACTCTAGATAGTCTTGTATAAATCTGAAAAAAAAAAAGAAAACAGGTTACTATGAACAAGAACCCAATATTGATTTTTCTGCGGTGCAGTAAAGCATCTCCATTCTATTTGGCTGCTGTCAAAGCCACTCTTTAACAGCTGGAGTCAAATTGCACTATTTACAGCAAGAGCCCTTGTCAAGTGGACCATAAGTATTCTAACAATACACTATTCAAATGGCACTTTGCCACACAAATTGCTGACTTGATGAATACCCTATGTCAATGACTAAGGCCAATATAAAAGTTTCATTTTTATGAGAGGTTTTACATTCACATATTAAGTAAAGCTTTCTTGAAGAACTATTAAGCTATATATTTTGGGTCTTTTGACATTAAAAATAATTAAAATCTGTTTAAATATATCAAGGGGATTTGACAACATTAATATGGATCTTGTGTTAACTGCATTTGTCACAGTCATCTGTTATTGGTACTCCCACTGGCACGTGCAGCACAATAAAAGAATTAAAATGCTCAAAACACCATGAAATCAAAACATTCTGCTTTTGTATCTGTGATTTACATGATGGCAAACGTTTTGAAAGAAAGCCTTTGAAGCTGGACTACTATGTGAGGATATTTATCTCTTTCTCAGGATAGAGAAAACAGACCATTATTTTGAAAATGTTCTTTCATCTAAAATATAATATGAATGGTAAAACAATGCAATATAAGTAATAAATGCTGAATTTTACTTGCAATCTTCATGTGGATCACTCATTGTACAAAAGGATCACTCACAATTACAATAACTACAGGATAGAACAGCTACCCACTCACTTTTCCTGTCACATAAATCCTCTGAAATTGAGTTCTTTAATATATGCTAAAATTGATGATATTGGGGTTTTTTGATAGAAAAGTTATTAACAATTTAGTGTGTTGTTAAATTTCTAACACACAATTTGCCAAAGGAAATTGATAATGAAATACTCATTCTATATTAAAACCCCCTGATTATCTGAAAGTTTTGTGATAGTTTCATGTGAGTAGTAACTATATGCTTTAATTAATAGGGTATGGAATGTTGAAGTCTGATACCCACAGTCCTCTCACTAATTACATGGGATCTGAATTTCCAGAATATTTCAAGATGCCAAAACACAATGATGCAAAAGTCAGTCGTGCACTTTTTGAAAAACCTAAAAAAAAATTTTCCTGCACAAAATTTAAGAAAAACAGCAGACTTCCTAACAAGCCTTCATTTCAGCAATAACAGAACAGAGCTAAAAAAGCTGCAGAGTTCCACACTCCTTTTGTGTAGCCAGCACTGGGCTCCTGCAATAGCATTAAGGGGACTTCCATTGCTGTTTTTCCCAGGTTCAGCTACGCTATCTACGTTTGCCTCCCCACATCTCCCACACCAATCTACAGAATCCTCTCTAATGCAGATACAAGTGGGAAGAAGCTCTGAATGTACTGAACGATGCATGTTTGATGAATGAAAAGTGCTTTCCCAAGTACAGGACTTAATTTATTATGAATTTAGACAAACCTAACAAGTCTGTAATGACAAAAAAAAGTGAAATTAAAAGATTTCGACAGAAAAAGTCTAAGAGACATCAATAGCATTCTTAATAAATTTGCATTTGGACAAGATAATTAATGAACAATACTTAAATAAGAAAATAGAATATTATTTTGAGAAATCAGAGCAGGCAAGATATATATCAGATCAAAAAAAGGCACCACAAATCATTACAATTCCACTGTTTCCTGTTGTGATATTTCTTCAAATTTAAGATCATGATAATTCCCAAAGCATATTAAACTCTACACGTACAAAAAAAGCTTACAAAAACCTCTTTTCCCATATTTCATAATCAGCACATTTTCTTCCCTCCCATCTTGTTAAATCCATGCAATTTTCAATTTAATAGACCTACCTAAAACTACTCACCAAACAACTATCAAAACTTTTTTCTTTTGTTCCTATTTAAAAAGGCAAGAAGAAACTATTCCTTCTAACAAACTAACAGGGAGTTCAGATTCTGTCTCAATGGCCAACCAGTGCACCATCTGCCCCACAACATGCTCAGCAGGATTACGCTCTAATAAGACTTTTCAGAAAATGGGATCAAAAAGAACTTTAGAAATCAGACGAAGGTTAGTAAAAGGTCAGAGAAAAATATTAAACTACAATCACTATAAACTCAATGTTATAAGTAAATTTGAAAATACAATGAAGAAAAGATCATAAAATTCAAGAGTGAAGACTTGGATCAAGCTGTATTTTATCAGACAGTTTTAAAATACTTGGTACTTCATCTCCTATAATTAATAAAGCCAGAAAAAAGGCCAGAGACCATTCTGAAGGCTGTTGCCATGTTTAAGTTGAGGGAAAGCATTTTTCATTCTCAGTATTTGCAGTAAAATACTTTCTATGCACACTGAGGGTTGAGGAACAGCAGACCTGACTTCCCCTGTTTATTGCAGAGAACAGAATTCCCAAAACCCATTAATTAAAAACTAGTAAGCAGGAACAAACAACGGGAAAGCCCTATTCCTAAGATACCCTCTGATCAAGAGTTCAGTGAATATATTACCTCCTGATGCATAAACACAGTTTAAGAAAACAGGTTTGCACCATTTTTTTACCTACATGAAAAAGACAATATCCATCTCATTGAATCTGAGATTGTATTAAATTAGAGACAGTTTTAATAATCAGTTTTACAATTAGCAAATATAGACTTTTGAAATATCTACAAATATCTGATGAAAGTATAGATATCCCTAGGCCACAAGAAAATAGAGACTATTGCATTTTCAACTTTACTTTTCATGATTTGGTGCCTCTGTACTCATTTTCTCAGTTTTAACAGCACATTAACACTACTTTAAGCATATTATTTCCTTCTATTACTTATTTGAAACAAAAAGAAAGAGCACATCTTCTCAATCAGTCACAACTATTTGGTTTAATGATTTCTGTAAAAAAGTATTTCTAGATACAGCTAAATATGAATCTCTCCCTGGCCAAATCTTTCCTGAAGATGTTCATACCTACTTGCATCCCAGTACGTCACGAGAGCATCACCATCTTCTTTTTAACCAATAAGGTGCCAAACTTAATCACACTAATAAAAACATAAGGCACTTGCACTCTATTCTGTGATGCTAACAGAAAACACACGCCCAATGAAAACTATCACTGAATGACAAGAGGAATCTGTGGCCTCATTAGAAAAGCTGTAAGAGAAAGATCAATGCCATTGGATCACGGTGTGCTTGTTCTCAAGACACACATCTGAACTGGTGTAAGGTGTATTCAGATGTTCTGAGGGTGCTACTAACAGGTGCAGTCATAAGCTAGAGGCATGAGGAAATAGGGTCTAACTACAGGTAATAAGTCTGAGAAAATCCTTTTGAGATTATCTTCTGATGACCTTGCATAAGGCCCTCTGCCAATTTTCCCCATTTGTCCATGAAACGGGCTTGAAGGCATAAAAACTGAGCCAGCCAGAAGAAGCCTTCATAAACTTAAAACCAAGCCACCCAGTTACGCATCAGTGGGTGAAAGGGTAAAGAATTTGGATCACAACTGACTGCTTTTGAGTTATACTCTACTCTTCACTCTTACCTTATCTGAAGATTTTTCTGTATGAGCAGGATAAGGGCCCATGCCATGCTTATACAAGCTGGAGTGTTTGTATCCAGAATTCTTGTTTTGTTTTGACTCTTGGGATACAGGAAATAGAGCATCTGGCACTAAGTATTCTGAATCTTCAATGGCAGTAAGAATTGCTTGTGCTGTCTCACCGGTCTCGTGTCGTTCCAGAGTGCCTAGACAAACACAACAGAAGCTGTAACATTTTCAAGGAGCTATACTACTACATCTTATGCAGCTATCATAGTATTAACATAGCACACTTCATGTGAGCAAATAGATCACAAAATATTTACAGACGAGGCAAATAACTCCTTTTTTTACAATTAAAAATAGATTCTACACTATTGCTATTAAAAAAATAAAGCTTAATTTCTAAAGAAATCACTGCAGCAAGTAACTTTGTTTCAGACCACAGGCAACTCCAGATATTTTATACATGCAGAGTGAGATGCAGTTTTCAAAGGGAGACAAGAATATTCACAAAAATATCACCTGCCCTAACTGTTCAAAATAGTAATTGGTTTCCTCCTCACAAAGCCCTCCCAGAGCATCTATATCATTAACAGTGTAAACAACAACACATTTATGTAATATTTTAGTGCTGTCCTCTAGTGTTCTGGATTACAAATAGCAAGAGAAAGCTTAATTTTTTCATTCCATTCCTAAAAATTGTCAGACAAAGATAGTTTGCAAACACCCAAATAAGAGATGTAGCTTAGTCATCAGGGATATGAATGTTATGTTTCAGACTATTTCATCGCTTGCGTGGCTCTCTGGAATCTAAATCTCCTACTTGTTATACCCAGTTATATTATTTCAGTAAAAACTGATTTAGTAATAATTTTAGTAATACTATTTTAATTATAACTAACATTAAAGATACCTAAACTGAGCTTAAAGGTATTTGAAATGAGCTACTACTATATACTACACATTTCCTACAGGAATTAAAAGAAATTGCTGAAATAGCATGTTTCCTATAAATATCAGAGATAAAAAACATCTGAAGGATTTTTCAAGTATTAAATATCAGCTATAACATGAACTGTATTTCCCTTAAGTTTGAATTCTTTCTACCCTCAAGTAATACAACATGAATTTTCCCTTTCACTGCTACAAGAAAAAAATGTGTAACATTGAAGTTCTATCAGTAACACCTGCTAAAAATATTGGACTGGGATTGAGGGATCTCATACAATAAGTGTTTGTGTGTATATGTGTGTATAAAATCTCTTTATCTGAAATTATTTCTCTGAAACTCATCCATTTCTGTTCACTGTATCACCTCTACTACTCACATGACAAAGTCTTTGAATTCAGAGCAGAATAGGGTAACTGATTTTTTACCCCATAAAAATCAGCTGAACACCACAGATTACTGTAATATTGCACTTAAAGAAGTAAGACTTTTACATATTTAATACACACATCTTATTTTAAACAGATGACAGATATGCTTCTATACCATAACTTCTTACAGACTTACCAGATGCAAAGTGGGAAACCACCAAACAGGTTGTTGGGTTACTGAACATTTCTGCTACTAGCAAACTCCTCTAAGTGTGTCAGGAGATGCCACTGCAAGCATACCATTTTTTGAGTAGTTTGGAGAAGAGAAAATTAACATCTTATCAACTGAAAAAATCCCTTCTGGGTTAACACTATGCAAGAAACGGACTTGCCTTCTCACACAGAGAAGTTACAATTGGATTGGGGGTTTTTTAATTTTTATTTTTAAAGCACATTTATAGACAGGAACACTGAATAGCTAATGCCCTGGACAACCAGCTTAGTTTCTTACAAACAGAACATTATGACACCATAAAATCAATTTCAAAACTTCAGTTAAATCTTTAAACCATTTATATATCATTCATAACAGCTATCTCAAATCCCTTTTTAGTAGCACCTTCCAGGAGACGGCTATTTTCTTAAAAAAACCCCATTCTTTCTTGCATACACGACCCAATCCTGTTCCTTGTGTGTGAACATGTGTATGCACAGGTTTGTGTGTCCAGCTGGAGCTGCAATAAAATGGCACAAAGCACATAGGAAAATGTGTGATCGTGGAAGTATTATAAAGTATTTCTATTATATGCTTAACTTTACTCTTCTGAAGAGCCCAAATTATTCCTTTACAGAACAAATAGTTGGTAGAGACAAAATAAAAGAAGAGACCTGTACTCTGTGATACCTGAATACATCTTTCAGAGAAAGAAACAAACAGGGAGTACGTGGGGAAAGGATTTAGAAACCTGTATATATACGACAAAGACTTTCTGGCCACTGCAAACAGTCAATTAAAAATAATACTGGGGCAGGGTGGTTATTGTTCAGAAACCATTATTTGCTAGGAATATGCTGTCTCTGATTTTAAAGGAAAATTTTTAAAAAGAGTAAGAAAAAGACAAAGCTTGTACATAAGACTACAGGAAAGAGGACAGAAATAAAATCCACTTTCAAACCTGAAGTATTTTAAATACAAATAAGCCCAAAGGATTTTGACTGAGGAGCATAAAATAACAACAGATGAACAGGAAGACATAGGGGTGTCTATATGGCAGCAACACCACTGCTCTGACCCCCTACTATACATAGAAAATACAGGGAAAGGAAGTCTTTATCTCTCTAAAGCTGTGACCATGGCAACCAAGTCTCAGGAACAGACAAGAGTGGAGTATTTCACTCTCCTGGGCAACTCTGGACCACCAGATGCGACTGGCTAGAGACTGTTACAACATCTTATTCTTCCTGTGGACCAAGTACTACAAATTGTGTCTCTTGGTGTTAGTGCTGCCCATGCAGTTCTCTGGGTTCTGCTCGTACTGAATGATGTATTTTTACTGGAGAGGTCACGCATATTTTCCTGCCTCAAGATGAGGCATTCACTGCCATCACATGACCTGTCATATCATCAGGCTCCAGTGCTTTCTGTTTGCTGTCACAGCTAAAGTATTGAAAATCCTCAGTATTGCAGTGCTGCTGTGACCTAGTAACTCAGATGACTCTTACAGCACAACAGTGCTCTGTGACTGAGAAATTATTTCAAAATGGATTTTTTTATTTTATTTAAATCCTTTTCTTTACTAGTAGTCAAAACAGAAAACTCACCTTTCAGAACAAGTACCATCTGTAACATTAGCTGGTTTACTTTCTGTTAAGATCTTCCTTTCCATAAATACCTATTTCACCTAAGAAAAACCCTCCCAAAATGCTTTCTTCTATGCTGCTAGAGTGAGGCATACAGAAATTTTATGCTCCTTGCTACAAAAATGCTTGAATTTTACAATTCTACAATCTTGCTCCAAGACAGTTGTGAAGCACTTTGCTCGAAAAATTTCTCCTTACTGCTAGTGCTACCACTCCAATATCAATTGGCCCAAAACAGATGGAACAAACATTGCCTTAAGAATATATATCCCAACCAATACCAAGACAAAAGTAAATGCCATCTAGCAAATAGAAATGGGATAGATTACACAAAACCCAGCCTATTAAAAGCTAGTAAGATTTCAAAAGCTATTTTACCTACAGGAAGATATTAAAAATGGAGATGCCCTGTGCTGTGTCTTTGCAGACCCTCCTTACTGATTTTTGCACTTGGAAGCTTTCTGTCATGTCCAACTCTGTGTGTTATTGACATTCTTCAGAATATACACTTTCAGGAGAGCCTTAGCAAACTACTGTCAACATTCTTCAGCTGAAGAAAGCAGTGAAGAACAACACGAAGAAAACAACAGAAATCTAATTTATAATGCTGGTTTACATATGTGGGTAAAAAGAGCAATTCCCCAATGCAGCCAGTTCTCACCTCAGGATTTCTGATGCAGGCACAAGACCCCAAAAGAAAGGACATGGAAACTCCCCTGTTCTCTCCCTGACTCCTTCTAAACTATTCCAAACAGTAAAGGACAATAATCCTGTAACATGAATTGTGCAGACACAGTAAATGTGCTAAGCTGGGCTGAATGGAAGAAGTTACCAGCTCTGAACTCGGAAGATATGCAAGTAGTTTCCATCTACTCCTTGATCACAATCTGAAAGATGGAATGAGAATCTGTCCTTCAGTGTCTGGAATGAAACCCCTCCCTGGCATGCACTCCTCTGCCTGCACTGGATCATAGCAATCAGTTTTCAGTTACACTTCATACATATTACATACTTACACACGTATAAGATCTTATTAATAATAAGAATGAAGATCAATTATCAACTGGAGAGAACAGACACACAGCTAAATTCCATACATGTTCCACCAAGTATACCTAAAGTACATAAATGTCCATGTGTGTATGCATACAGAAGGATGTGAAGACACACTCTCCTATCCTGACAAGAGCCAGGTATCCTCAGCTTCTGCGAACTGGGCAAAAGACAACACTGCTTTTGTTTTTTACCCTGAGACAGACTTTCCCAAGCTCCACTACCCTTTATTATTCTACATCAATAAGTATTTGCTGAACAATGACTCAAATTTAGAGAGCTATGAAATATTCAAGTACAAGCTACAGACTGACCTGAGGCTTACACGTATAAAATGTAAGATGCAATAATAAAGAGGCAAAACATTAGTTAAGTTTTAACTTAAGACTGACAAATTAAAACAAACAAAAAACCACCCAAACACTAAGTTTCACAAGGCATATATATTCACGTTTAAATCTTATTTGGAGATTTGCAGATCTTTAGATTATACAAAATTCATTAAAAAAGAAACAAGAATGTAGTGACTGCTATGACTTTGACCCTACACCATGCCTCCAGCAGATGAAACACAACCACAGGATTTATCAGTTAGGCCACATTCACCCACTCAGGTCTAATTCTGACCAGTGACCTAAAGAGAAAAAGAGAACAACGGAGAGACAGGGAAAATGAGAAAGATATCAAAAGAGACTGTAAATCATTAAATTTTACAAGGACAAAAAGGTCACAAAAGTGTAATTATTGTTGGTTCTACAATTATCTAGGCATAAATCTTAGTAATGACCAAATTTACTTTGATAGAACTCTAAGTTTCATTAAAACTATACAACTTATTTTTTCACAGCCACCCAATGGAATCTAAGCCTTAGCTTTCTAAACAGTTTAATCCCTAATTTCTGTATGGGATGAGAAAAGCTGTCAGATGTACTAAATAAAGGTCTACTTAGGAAAAAAAGCCAACCAAACAACCCAAACCCCTCCCCTCACAAATTCTTCAATTCATGGGATACTTGCTGCTTACCACAGGTTTAGAAGACTCATTGTTGGCACCAATTATAAAAATATTGGAGCATATATAACTACATAAAAATTATCTTTAAACAGTGTTTGAAAAATCTCCCAGCATGTTTGACCATCAATATGATCAAAGGCTTGATCCATAACATCACTATCAGCACAGTAATTTCATTTATTCCATGGCAGGCATGCTTCTGAAACAGCAGAGGTTTTATGTAACATTTAAATTTATCGATGTGGCATTAACACAACACAAAATACTTTCAGAGTATTTCTGAACTCTTCTCTATGTTTCATAAAGATTTTTTTTATGATCATACAGATGGAATTGACTAATATTAGACACTGCATATTTTATGAGGGCTGCCAATCTCATTAAAAGCTCAGTTTATTTTATTGATACCTGTGTAGCTTTTAAACGCTTGAGGTAAAATTTTCTATGCTTGACAGCTATCTTAAGGTGGTATGATTTAATTCTTTCTCAGCAGAAGTGTCTCAAGCCACTTATCATTCTTGTTAAAGTCATGAAACACAAGTGTTTCAGAAAAACTTCATGCCTTATAGCACAGACTCAAAGCTGAACATTTGCCTTCAGTGAACTGCACCTCCAGTGCTGACGCCTTGCTCCCACCACAGCACAGCATTACTTGAAAAAACAGTGCTTTTCCTGCTTCCTGCACCGAGGGAGGTCCCCACAGACCCTTCCACACGGTGACAAACAGAGTCAGTCTCACTACAGTAAGTGGAAGTGACAGTCTTTCTCTTACCTCTACTGAAAACCCCAAGATAAACACCTAAGTATCACCCTGGGGCTACTTTTGCAAAACCAGGCAGTAATAGCAAAGAAAACCTCTGAACTGAGGTAGCAGGTACTTCTATGTAAATCTCTGGTACACACAATACATCAAAACATGGGGGCTTTAAAATTACATATCACCTAGAGTGCTCTAAAAATAATTCCATAGAAAACACTCATGCTTAGGATTTCTGCTTTGTTTAGATGCAGAAGTTAGAAGCCAAGACAACTGTAATGCTTCTGCACTTCAGAAGAAAATGGCAGAACTATTGTTACTAAGCACTCAGATACTGTGATAATCAACATGCCAAAATACAAGAAACAGAACTCTATTCAGAAAAGGATTCAGGCAGAGCACAAATAGGGAAAGCAATACACAAAATGTGGATAAAACAAAATACTGTATAGACGTTTATTTAGTAATTGTCTATTATTTATTGATGATTTGGACCTTTCCTAGTAAAGATTTTAAGCACATAGTTAGTTTTGACAATTCAGGAGGCCTGACCTCATAAAAATACTCCTGAGGCATGTTTCAATTTTTTTTTCACGGTGGAGCTAGCAGCATGTAAGACAGTTCTTAAAACTTGCACTACTCCCTGGGGGAGTATGAAAAAGATACAATATAGCCAGTGTAAAGCTAAATATGGAGTATGATAATATAACAATAAATTGAAGTTTTATTAAGTGATGTTATTCTATCTTTAAACCCCAACTAAATATATTGTAAAACAGTAAAACAGACCAAGACTTGCAAGGCAAAAGAAAGTAACAAGAAATTAGTAGATGATTTGTTCTGCAAGTATTATGAACTTCAAGGAATAAATTCATTTTAAACTCATACTAATTGAAAAACAATTTATTGCTGATAAATGAAGATTATTAACTCTGAGCAAGGAAGATTGCTATTTAAAGCCTACCCATTCATTCTTCACTCTTAATACATATTAGATACAAAGGTGGCTCCGTAGAAACGTTGCCATATGCTGTTAACAGCAAGGAAAAATCCTTTGGTCATTTTATTACCATATCTTATTGTACTGGTATTTACTTTTCTAAAAAAGGAAAGATTCCAACTGGTTAGGAAAATGTAAAAACAATACAGATAACAGCTAATTTCCTTATTGAAGGGGATTTCAAGTGGTGGCTATTGGAAGAAATATTCTGCACTTTAATTAGAATAAAATTTGTTATTGATTTTCATATTTGTCTTCTAGCACACAAGTTTGGAGCATATCCTGTACACATACTATATTAATATTCCAAATGTATGATTAGATCAATATTCATTGTCATGGAAAGATATTCCACTATAATGGAAAGTTGCTGTACACATGTATTAAAATTTCGGTAAAATACATTACACTACACAGATACCATTTCATGGCTTCTGTATTGTTTCCTATATCACTACCCACAGGCAGGTGCAGTATCAACATTTAAACTTCAAGTACTTTTTCTTTGATCTGTAAATCAAGGGAATAAAAGGATATAATTAAATTTACCTTATTCTAGACCTGGAAGAGCAGCAAGGCAATTATCTCTCGCCTTTTCTTCCCCCACCTTTTTTACTCTTGCCTTGTAGCCAGTGGGGAAGAGATACAGACTTAAATTACACTTGAAGTCAACTATACTCCCGGTATTTAACATTTCAGCATAAACTATGCTGGAAATCCTATTTATTTAGAATATATGCAGATTATTGTATTCAGAAAACTTCCCAGTGACTATGTAAAATAAGGTTATCTTTGGAAATCTCATGAAATGAGAGTACAACAAGTTATACATAAAGCAGCACTGGGCTTAGATTTTAACCTAGGAAGTGAAGTTTCTTCTGCCCCATAAAGTGATGGTTATGAAAGCCTGCTGAGACAAACACCTTTAAGTCCTTTGGAATGCTTTCTGTACAAGTGTGTCAACCTCTGTCACAGGAAACTCGACAATGAACTGTTATCCATAATGAAATCTTTCACCTGCTTTAGGGGTCATCCTATGAATTACCTGATGGAAGAACAGTTTTAAAGTGGTACTAGGCCTCTAAACTTCAGAAAAGCCATCTGTTAAATTCAACAGAATTATTGCTGACTCTACAACAGTGTAAATATTGAAATATTCATAGAAATTTCCCAATCCACAGCCTGAAACGACAAACAGACTGGCTGTTTTCCCAGTCATCCATCAACTTTTGCACAGGAACACTGTTCAGATTCAGTTTTTTTAGCTGCAAACAGTGATATATGAGTCTGGCACAATACTCCACCGACTTTGAGGCAAAGCCTCAGTCATGAAGTTAACTGCACAGCCAGAAGAAATATAAACACTTTTTGACTGTAGAAGCAATAAAAGCTATCTTATGTCCCTTTCCATAATGGAATTCAAGCACAAGGCTATCACTTAGATCTCATCCTATTTAACTGAGTCAAGGGCACATGTTCAGAGGTAACTGTGAGGCAAGTGGTACTATGTGTGGCTGCCCATTCATTTGGCAGCAGATGAAATCCTAATAAAGGTGCTGTGCTCCTGCAGAGCTGCCTCAGTGATGCTGTGAACATCTCTGACATACATCTGAACAAGGCTTTGTCTGCCTGAGTGCCACTCAAGTATCTACATAGCTCTTGATCTAGGTCAGGCCAATTTCAAGGATCAACGCCATGACCTCTTGTGTTCTCCTGCAATACAGATGCAATTCAACATTACAGCAACTACAGCATATCCTACTAGGCTTTCTCAGGTATTGACCTTAGATGGCATCTTTTAGTCAGCAATGCATAGCAGGAACCAAAAACAAAAAAGATTTGTTAATTGCTACTGTATAGCAAATAACAGCATCAAGAGATGGTGATTGTGACACTCACTCTTCTGTGATATTCATAACAAAAGATACACACTTTTAACCATCTGCACCCTGTCTCAATCTGTAATATGTGTGAGCAGTGGCAACAATTTTACTTCCTCGTTAATCTTGAAATAGGCAATGTTTTTATGAGTAAAGGAGAGATAGTTCAAATAACTCTTTTTTCTGTTTTGTCTAAAGCAGTGTAGACAGTGTGCTGTAATAAGCTGTAAATTGTGATCTCAGTGCTCAGTTAGTAAAATTGTGTTTTGATACAGTTTTAACATGCTGTGCATTTCAGTGGCTCTGGACTCAATGCACCTTCCTCCTCTCAGGACACGCAGCTCTGAACTGCCTGGGCACTTGTACTGTAGTGTCTAGTACCATTAAAACTTCTAATAGTTCTCTCTGTCAAAGTTTAAATAACTACATTAATTACCCATATGAATCAGCATTACATTCTCAAATCAGCCCAGAATATACAGTTTAACCTGAAAACACTCAGCTTTAGTTTTGCTGACTAGACAGTTGTGAACTTTACAATTATCTTCCACTATTAACTGATTACCAATTAAATGAAAGATCTCAGATTACGAATTTTTGGAAGAAAGCATAACTTTGTTCTCCAATTTGGGACTGTTTAGACTGAAAACACTGGTCTTTTTAATAAGTTTGATTTTTATTTATAGCTCCCAGGAATATTCATCTCAGTTCACTGCCATGTCAGCTAAACTTCCGATTGTCGGGATCTGACTGAAGCTATTCTATTCTAGTAGTAGCACACCTTGAACTGTAAGAAAATTTTCTTACTTGGTTGTTTATATAAACATTGAAACTCTCCAATTAATATAATCAATGTGTTGGTATTTCTACTAATATTTTGGTCTTCTCTAAATTATGCTCATATAACACCATGTGACAGACAAACCTTTAGGAAAGTGAACAAAACATCCCTCTGTGTTATTACCTGTTTCAATTTCCCAAATATAAACTGAATCGTCTTCACATCCAACAATCAGCACATTCTCAAGGGGGTCAAATTTTATCTTCTTCACAGGAAACAGATGCTTTTTGGCATGTAAGAGACATACTCTTTTCTGAAGGTGTAGAATTGCTACTGAGTGGTCACTGCACACACAGCACACTATACTCTGGTCTTTTAACTGCAAAACAGAAAGCTCCAGCTTCAACACTGTAACCACATTCATAGCCACATCATTTTAACAGGTCTAGTAAAAGTATTCCAGTGATTTCTTTCCCAGAACATACTCATTTTAGAAAATTATGCTTTATTTCAGCCAACATGTTCAACTTGTTTTCAACAGGCTGGCTACACAACTCATTCCCTGTCAGGAAAACATATCATCTTTGTTTTTTCATTATTTTAGATATAATAATTTAAATTCCATGTACTAACAATGTTTAGTATATCAAAGCAGTGATTATATAACCAACTATACAGTAGCAGTTGTCCTAGAAGAGACAGCAGTAAAAAAATTACCTTAAATCGAACTGGTGTTCATGTGATATAAAACTATGTCAGGTCTAAAAACAAAAGCCAAGGGCAAGGTATTTCTAACAAAAAAACGGAGTAAGTTGCAAATTCATTTCATACTGTATGGATCTGATACTGCAAAGCCTTCCCTTCCTGCAAGCAATTTTTGGTGACACACAGAGGAATTCCCCTACAAAAAAATTCAGCTCTTTAAACAAGGCTGAAACACCAGCCAGGCAGGCATTAAATCCTACTCAGTTTTCAGAATAAAGATGAAAAGGAGCCTTACAAACCTCAAAAACTTTGTCATTGCAAACCACTTTTCTGACTGCTTAATTTTGGCATGTAAGTGAACTGTGAGTCATTCATAGGTATCAAACAGGTCTTTGCAGGCTTTCCAAGAGGAAAAATGGAAATCCCAGCCCCACAGAACATAATGTTCAAAGGCACATAGAACATTCAGTACGGTAGATCTGCACCTCAATTCAAGTTCAAAATTCAATTAATTAGAACACAATTTTAAATTATTCTAGATATCATAAAATGCAAAAACATACATGCAAAGGACCACAAAGATGTGTCAGGAAACAAAATGAAGTAGATATATTTCGGATGGATAGAAAAGATTAGATTAAAATCCTACACTCAAGCTCCTAGCCTTACTGAGCACACTTTTTAAATTTCAGGGGGAGGAGTTAATCAGATTGACATATAACTTGATAATGACATTAAAAATGGTGAATAGAATGAGAGAATAAGAGCTTCAATTTAATATGTCACAAACTCAAGAACTCAACTCCCTGAAATTAAAAGCAACTTGCAAAGAAGACAATTAAGTGCAGGTAAATTAAGCATAGAGTGGTGTGGGCTAAAGTATTGCCAGACAGTGTTTTCTTTTTATTTTCTCTTGTGTATAAATATATACACACATTCAGATGAGTATATAATTTTTTTGAGACATCATTTATTATGCTTTTACTTACTCTGTAGTGTTCTGGGGATCGCAAGAGCTCTGTCACTGGACCAGACTGCAGATTAAACTGGTGTAGGATGCCTCCAGTAAATATATCCCAGCAGATCACAACAGAATCCTGGCCCCCTGATAACAGCCAGCTTGGATCAAATCTTACTGATTCATCATGTGGATAAAGTAAGCAAGTGACTCTGCTACTGTGACCATTCAGAACCTTGTAAGGTAGATTATCTGAAACAAGATGGTACCCAAATTATTTTTGCTCTTTAAGAATAGGAGTTCCATATTTTACAGTACATTTCCTAAAAGCCAGGATATTCAAAGGACTAAATGTAACCAACCTTTACAGAGGATCTGTTGGTTCTGTTCCTAAAAGGGAGAACAAAGGTCTGCACTCTGAGCTTCATCTACTGAGATGTACCCTTTATGTTCCCTTCAGTGGAATGATCTTTTAGAGAGCAAATAAAAAAGAAAACTGGCAATATAGTGATATGCCACATATCTCACTTTTAGTGGCTATCCAGTCCCACAGCCATTCCCAGATTCCTAATTCTGGAAAGCACCTTGGTAGTACTAAGCTGCGATCCAATAGATCAGCTATAGAAGGAGAAAGATCATCATAATCTTCCATTTTTCTCATTTCATCCCTGACCACCAGCCCTATTTTTCAGAGACTTTTTACGGGGATCACTGGAAGGGATGCCAGAAATATGAAGTCTTCTGTGCTTGACCGAGATGAATCTGAACAAATGGTTAAAACTTACCTTTAAGAAAAGATATGTTTTCTAAAAGTCTTGCTCTTGCAGTTTTTAAACCTAACGTTACAAAAATTTTCCCATTTTCACATCCACACACAAGCTTATCAAGACCAGGTATGTACACAGAGGAACTGACAACTGCACTTCCAAATCCATCTTCAGATCCACAAAGTTGATCAATAATGCCCTCTGACATGGAATGATGCTTATCAAAATTATCCTGAAGAGTCCACATGGCTGTAATTGGGATCTCTAGAGGGCAGAGCAAGAGAGGATATTTTGCTTATGCAAAACAAAATCTAAGAAGTCAAACTAAACCAAATACCCATTTTCATCTCTTGATCATTTCCCTGAATTTATCCTTTCTGCAGTCTAGGGTTGGAAAGTCAGCAGTTGCTACTCCTCCTTACTACAGGCAACCATCACACAATGAATAAATGAACATCACTTTTTAGTGTGAAAGGTTTTTTATGAGAACTTCAATTTTCATGAAAATTGACCCCAAGACATAATGAAAAAGATGGTAGCAACGTGCCAAAAGTGCCAAACCTTTTGGAGAACCATCAAACGTTGACACAGGAACATCAGGAACGTGCCACAAAGTGATCCGTCCTGAAGCTTCACCAGAAAAAAGAACCTTGTAGAAAGGCTCCTTTCTTTCATTCATGAAGCCCATGACAAAAGGAAAACTCTGAAAAAGAAAAGTAAATCAATATTCTGAAAGAAAACTGATAAAATAATGTAATAATTAATTGTAAATGTGAAGGGTTTTTTCCCCAAAAGCTGTAAAAATATGAAACAAACCACAGTTGATTCCTCATCGGCCAATAAATCCTGCTCAGACCAAGTCTACTCTGCCTGGTACAAGCCTCTCAAAGATCACCTCTGCTTTGCAAGTATCCTTGGCTAAACCTACATCCCAAACAGAAAAGTGGTCTGGGAGGTCTCCTCAGCTTTACCATTTCACCAGCATAAGCACCAAGATCAGGCTGAAAAAACAATGCAGTGAAATACTGATAATCTCTGCATCAAAACAAATTCAATAAAGCTTCAGTCATCACAGCTTGCATGACTCCAAATAAAAAAAGGTAAGAATTATGATTTTACACAGGTAATAGTCTATAACACCATCACTCAGTCATGAGGTGGTGGACCATTCCAAAAGAGGAATGAAGCTGCTGAAGGGTCTGGAGCACAGCTGTGATGAGGAGCAGCTGGGGGAGCTGGGGTTGTTTACTCTGGAAAAAAGGAGGCTCAGGAGAAACCTTATCACTCTCTACAGCTACCTCCTATGTTAGATATACTTATTTACAACACTGAAGTTTGAGAGTCCATTCCAAAATAATTAACTGTCCTGTGAAATGGTTCAGTTTATAGTCTCAAAATGGAGTTCAAAACAGATCATCACACAGGCGATTTGGCTGTCTCACAAATCTGCTATAAAAATTATTTAGGCAGTAAGGTAAATATTAAAGTAGAAATATTAAAAAAGAGCGGGTTGTTATTTTCAAAAAGCATATATTTGGGGGGAAGCATATATGAACTCTGTACCACCACTGCAAGCCTGTTCTTCGCTAAGCCATGTGTTTCAGCTATTTCTTTTCCCTCACCTTTCCTGACCTTTTGGCATCCTTCAGCAGTTATCCCATGTGATTTTAGATCACAGCATTTGGGGAGAAGCTGAATGGCTTATGATATTTCCCTTCAACTGAAAATTAAATCTGGCAGGCTTCACAGGATTATGCAACAAACATACTTTCTAAGGGCCTACATTTGTCAGCAGGAAGAAAGAATACTGCAAAACCTCACACAGGTATGTATATAACAGTGTTTCTAGTCAGCTACAAATAAAAATATGTTTCTGCTGCATATCTTCATAAAACTGCTTAACTAGCTGCTTGAGCTGTCACACACTCAAACTAATGCAATTTCAGGCAGGAATTAAATCCACATCTGCAACAATTACAACTCCATAAACGGCATTAACAATCAGCAAAAAAACCAGAACGGAAGCCACACAGAATAATCTGTTCTATTTGTTTTGGTTCATTTTTTGCTCAAGTAAGAAGGCCTACCCCATATCCTTCCTGCCCCCCACTCCCCAGCTTCCTAATTATAAATTCTACTTTTTAAATCAACTGGGTTGCTTTATGTATTGTTTTGTGGTCACACAAAGCACTACATAAAGAGTCAGTGAAGATGTAGGTTTTCCAACACAGCCGAGTCCATTTGAGACACTTCTCTACACAGTAACTCCAAATTTGAAATTGGTGTGACGTGCTCTGCTAAACATGAACTGTCAAACCAAAGTATAAAGATCACCTACTTTTTCAGGTTCTCCTTTTCTTAACATTAGAGGCTTCTTCAAGCCAAGACCATGGTTCTAAAGAGAGTCACATGTGTCAAATTTTATGCACTGTGGGTACATCAGTCTGCTCACAGTGCAAGAAGTTCTGCATGTGATTATGCCTCTGAAGGCTCAAGCCAGCAGTATTCCAGATAATATGCCACAGATTCAGATCCCTTCAATTTAGGGTGGCTACACATGGGAAGCAACCTATTTATATAGTTACATTGAAATATGCATACATTCCTTAAAAAAACAAGAACTAGGTAACTTGCTTTCATTCTGCTCCTGGGTTGCCTCTTTTGATTCTGGTTTTATGGCAGGGTCTTACTTGTTGGGAGTTTCTATTATTTATTTTCATTAATTTTTACAGATTTGAAAGTAAGGTTCCTAAAAATATTTTAGACGAGATCTTTATGTTAGAAAAATATTTTCTTTTTGCCAAAATTAAAAAAAAGGAACACCAACCACTACAACAAGCGGTATCTATATTTGAAGAGAAAGGCATTTTTTTACTTTGAAAAAAACCTATATATACCCAAAATCAAAGACAAAATATGCTACGAGCATCTTCAAGTTTGTAAGTAACAATTTTAAAATGAAGGAATAAATATTACTCATTGTTTTTATAGAAAAATTAAACCTGTTGATGAATTCATCAATTTTTTTGGGGATTATTCAGGTAATTGCATACAGACAACAAATAAACTTTCAAACCCTTATGGATTTACCTTATTTTCCTTCATACCAGTAAAGCTGAGTAAATGAGGATAAACTGTTTCTTTTAGCACCCTTCCATCAGCAGCGTACATGCTTTTAGAAAGGCCACTGCACAATCAGAAAAAAAAAATTAAACATACAAGCTTTAGAAAGTAATTTTTTTAGAAAGCAGAACAGTAACATCCAAGATTCACAAGTTCAATTAAAAGTAACCAAGTAAATAATTACAGGAGACTTTTTGAAATCACAGCACCAGCTGCCCAAGTTCTACATGGCTAATCTTATTCCTGTGTCCCCTGCTGTGTCAAACAAAGACTGAGGGCTGTCAAACTCAGGGTAAATCTTTGAGTGCCAAAGCGGTTTTGTTCTGGTTTTTGATCATTTGCAACATGCAGAGATTTTCCATAGTAACCCTCCCAAAGTTCATCTTGTACCTGAACTTTTTTTGTGAATTTCCCATCTGAGCCCACCTGTTCAGCAGCTGGTAGATGTAACTGTGGCCATCTTCTGTCCAGATGATAAGTCTGTAAGCTGCCAGCACTTCCCCACCAGCAAAGCACTGACCGCTCTTACAGAGCTCAGTACAAAGCAAGGAGAAATCACAATAATCATAGACCTAAGTTCAGAAAAACAATAAAATATAAACAAATAGTATTGGGAAATTCATTTTAATCTAAACTGGGTGTGGGCAGTGGATCAGTAAGTAGAACATGAGTTCAACTCTTTGTAGTTGAGCTACTTCTTTTAGAGCCTAACATGTTTTGATCCTAACAAACTACTGCAAAGTCAGAGTCAAACCATACAGTTCAAAGTTAAAGACACTAACAGTTAAAAAAAAAAAGGCAACCAAAAAGTAGCATTAGGGTCTTATAGTCTCACTATAGAAATTAACAGAAAACAATGCATGTTAGAGATATTTTTCCATGAAGAGCCTATCCATTCTACACATGAAATTTCTCTATAAACGCTTTTGTATAGAATTGAAGTAGCCCAAGAGACATCTCAAGGACAGTCCACAACTACATTATTCGAAGCTGACCCAGGTGTATGTGAAATTTTTTAACTCAGACCCGGCCCCACAGAGATGTTTGAATCAGGTATACATGTTAAAATAATCCTGAGTGATCAGTGTAAGAGAAATTTTGTAGCACTGGGAAAGAGAAATACAAAATCTTTACAACAAACTTCAGTTTAAATACATTTTGTACTCTCTACAACTGGTACTAATTTTTTTTTTAATTTTAGTTATTTTATTACAGCTACACGAAAAAGCAATATAGCCTGGGGTCCTTAGTTTTGCTGGCTTCTATCAACAAAGAAAGGTCCCTGGCTATTGAGGACTTGCCAACTGTGAGTACTTCTGTCATACTTAAACAGGGTTTTTTAATCTGTCTCTCTTTCAAACGCACTGTGGAGGGGACTATAATGCACCCAGTGCTCTAAAACTGTCTAATTCTTAAATCCCCCTTCTTTCCAGCCAATTTAGTGTTAAACTCTTAAAGCAGAAATACATTCATAAAAAGAAAAGCTTCATCTCTTTCACACAGTTAAGATAAGCTGAGAAGTGTTGCAGGCATAATTATATCTGACAATTTGTGAACATTTTCTTTAACCTAAGGAGAAAAACAAGTATCTACATGTAAAAACCATATTAGCTTTCCAAAATTAACAACATTAAAAAGGAAGAGCAATGCTCAACAATGTACCTGCCAGCACATGGAGGACACAACTAGAAGGAGCCTTTCCGTGTAAGTACAAAATCTTACTGCTTGACAATTTATACAGTCCAGAGATTTTGATTCCTTCTCGCACACACTTTGTCTCTCCTTTACAGCACAGAGGGAAAAAAAAAGCTATGAAGTTTGTTTCAGGTATCTGAGCTTTTAGGATAGAAACAACCCATTGAAAATAACTTTCTGTTAAGACACTTTCAAAACTCAAAGCAACATATGATTGTTAATTAAAAATGACCTTGTCTTTACGGGGTGCACAATTAACACGTAAACAGAAGAATGTAAACATTCAGTGTGGCTCAGACCTTGATCTCACTTAAAGAAATGATAATGAATGCAGAGAAGGACTAAAGGAAGGCCATAAATAGCATCTGCTGTAATTAGTATCTGCTAAGTATTCTTCAGTCAAAAAAATAACTACAACCACCTATAAACCAAGAGTATCAGATTCAGAAAAGCTGATGAAAATAAATACTTTCCCACTCATTCCTGTTGCAGCCAGGACAGTGAGATGTTGGTGTTGCCATATGTCTCGTTTGCTCTTAACACCTTTAAAGGTAGTGTAGAAGTAATTAATTTTCTTAGCTTTGTATTGCTGAATGTAAAAAACAATGTATGTATTTTCACACTTTCTGTGTGACTATCAGACCTATTAAAGTCATCATGCTCAAAATTATTCTATTGGAGTTATATTCATTAATTATTGATTAAATCACTTAAAACAGATGTTTACTGTTTTGAAAGATATCAACAGGCGCAAAACCTCTCAGAGAAGGGGTACATATGCTTGGAATCATAGCTATAGAACTGAAAGCCATTTCCTTACATCCTGCAGCTTCAGCTAATTCCAAGTAAATCCAACACTATTTATTAAAATACTGTTCGTTAGAATTCAGCTGGGTTGTTACTAACTCTGCAGCAGCCCCTCCACAAAAGGTGGCCCCAGACAGTAAAAAGACTGCACCACACCATACATTCCTCTGACACCTGTAATCTGTTGTTAAGAGTCCTCAGAATTTTTACAACATGGCAGTGGGGTTTGCTCTAGGAATGTTGAAAAGATGCACCCACCCCAAAGCACCGCAGACAAATCAAAAACACGGGGATGGTATCAAACTTGACAGACTCTCCTCAGGGGCTTGATTCCACCCATGAACAAGTAGTGCTGCCCACACCCTGCAGTTTGTTGAGCCAGGCAGTGACGAGTTACCAACGTTCAGAGAAGTCTGTTGGTATTTTGCCATTTCTGTCTCATAGTACTTAGCTGTACTGCTGAAGTCCCTTTGTGAATCTAGCTTTTAGAGTTTAATTAAAACACAAAAACTGCATCCCAGTTCTAGCACTTGTTCACGAAAGGTGACAGCTGCTGAGAATATTAACACAAAAAAGAGTAAGTGAGCTTGAGGATAGAAAAATAGAACACTTGACACAGTAAGAATCTTTTCCAAGTGAAGACAGCATTGTGAAAAGCAGACTGAGGAAAACAAAAACTACAGGACCATTTTGAAGAGAGTAACAAGGGTGAAGAGGGAGTACAAAGGCCAATATTGAAGAGCTTTGAGTTTAAAGGACAGAGTGAAGGGGTTCAAAGACACTATCAGGATAGCAGGAAAGCACTGCAGCTTCAGCATCCTGGAACAGGGAAAGACAAGAAGCCTGGCCAAAAGGCAGTACAATTGTCAAGGCAAGAGCTCTCCAATGGCCCAATTTTAAATAATGCTATGAAGATGCGTTTTCAAAATTTTGTAACAAAAGTAGTAAAATCTATTTGATACACATCCAGAAGATTTAAATTTATTCATATTCTGCTTCAGTGTAGCCTTTACTTGAGAACATTCATTTTATCACTGACCTGGATGCTATTCAGAGATGAAGATAGGTCCCATACTTTCAGAACTCCAGTTACAGACACCGCAACCAAAGAGTCTTCTGTGTAAAGTTAAGTGAGATAGTCAACTTGAAGCCAAGTTCAAACAGCACCTACCTATTCAGCACTAAAACAAGGATTCTGTTGGACACTGCTTAGATGAAATCTCAGTTTTACACAAAAAAGTAAGTAAATTCTATACAGAAATGCAAAACAGGTAAGCAAACAGTGAGTAATGCATTAACAGAAGGCACCAAACTGTAGTATTGTGCCTTTAATTTCTCTGATATTACGAAACTTATTTATACTTAAATATAAGAAATTAGATGCTTACATCCAGTATAGAAGGTGTTTGTGTCTCTCTAAAAAACATATTAAATAAAGCATGAACAATATTAGGAGCCTTAAAAACATGTCTTGTGCTATCAATGAAATGTTAACATCTTCTACATAACAGCTCTGTGAAACATGACTGGATATTAAATCAGGTAGGATCATACCATCTATACAGAAATATTTTATCACTATTTAATTTGCCTGTATAAATACATTTAAAACATATACCTTGAATTCTTGCTGAGTGTACAATACACATACAATTTATCCAATCAGAAGACTGAGATGATGATAAAGTGTGAAGAACACCCAAAGTTTTAGCATCAATAATAAGAACATCTTGATATTCTCCACAACAAAGAAGCCAGCCTTCACCTGTCATTCGGAATGAGCAATGGTAATACTGTCCAAGTGGAAAGCAGAGAGTCAGCACAGAGAGCTACACAAATGGCATGCAGATTTTTCACACTGAACTTGTCATAATCAACATTTGTAGCACCACTAAAAATCTAAGGCATATGTGAAACCATACACAATATTGCTAGCGACACCAGCAAGGCACGCAGCTTAGTAAAAGGTGCTTCATACTGAAAGCAACACCTGTCCTTCCTCAATATTAGGATTTTCGTAATTTTTGGAAGAAATACAGGTGTTAATTTTCCCTATAAATGGCTAAGGAGTTTGAGACTTGTTTCTCTGAGAGGCCCCTCTCCACACATTTGATAAAGCTCCCGTCATCAAGAGTTATACGAAAAGGAAAAATCAGGTGAAGATGCAGAATATTCATAATTAAATTTCTCATAATGAATTTCTGATTACTTTCCAGGATTTCTACTGCATGAGATATTCTTCATTCTGACATTAAATGCCCTAGTGTTCAGAAGATTCTTTCTCAGCAATTACATAAAGAAAAAACAAACATGACAGTGGTGCAGAGTGACTACGAGAACTGCTTTTTTGCTAGGTCTTTTATACGTGCAAGGGTATCGGCATTGCATCTCCATCTGTAATTGTCCACAATTTCTATAAATGCATAAGCAGGCACCTCAAATGGGATTTACATTTAATACTAACCTTAAAATAAAGGGAACAATCATGCAGTCAGACAAAAATATCAGACAACCCAAAAAAACTGCACCTCATTTACAAGTTTTCTGTACAGTTTTGCTTATATAATAATTCTCGGTTTTTCAGTCAACTAACTGAAGTGTGAAAACAAAAGAAGTATAAATAACGGGAAATAGGATAAATAGTACTACAAATATTATGAATAAACAGAGGCAGAAATGCTTAGAATTTGCGATTACTGTTACCATTAAATTAGGCTTCAAATAGAGGATTTTTATAGTCAGTTATTCCTCTGAGAAAATTCTACACTGGTTAAGATCCACAAATGTTTAAGTGTTGACCCTGGTGTTAAATTTCATTTCAAATGGCAAATATTCAGTTTGCACTACTTGACATCTGCCATTCATAGCTAAACCATCTACACTGAACAAAAGGTGTAGTAGAGCAGATAGGTTCGTAGTTCAATTAAAACCAAACACTAACTACAGCACAAGCAACTGCTCCCCATGGAACAACAAGAAAAAATCTACAACAAAACACACACATAGAAAAACACAATTTATTATAACTATCTGAAGGCTGCATTTTAAGAACAGTTTCCCCTACCAGCAGTATCTACTCTTTTTCCTAAGAAAGTTTTCCTGTTAGATGTTCCTATTTTCCTTTAGCTATCTTGCCCAAGGTATTAAAGAAAAATAAGTATTTGCCACAATCGGGCTTAGATCACCTCTAATAGAGATGAAGCACCTATTTTCTACAAGTATTTGCTACACCTGCTCCAGGGGTAACAATGAATATTCCACCTCTGATCTCCACAAAAAATGTACAGATTGTCAGCTAATCAGCTAGGCCAGATTTGCCTACTTCCCTGCAGAACTTATCTGTAACATCACCTATTAAAATCTGATTAAGCACTAGAACATAGCAGGTCATACTGCACCTCTAATAAATTGTAATTTAAGTACTGTTTTGTTTGTGAATATACATCCATTTAAGGAACATATATGCTTTAAACATATGCACAAATAAAAGTGTAGAATGATTCTTAATTTGTTTTTATACACACACGTAAAAAAAAGTTAAGTTAATCTTCCAAATTTTTGCTGGCAATATATCCAAGCTTTTTCCTCTTCCCTTTACAACCAAGAACTGTTTTTGAACTCCTTCTATCAACCAAAGCAGTGTCAGGAACAACATTTTCTTCTGGAAGCTTCAAAAATTTTGGATTCCAAATTGGCTGTACTTTGGAGTTCCATGAAGGCTCAGATTTCCATCATCTGGAGCCTTAGTTCCACCCTTGACTTCCTCACTGAAGAAAAACAGCATTTTAATGAACACAGGAGCCCTGAGCTTCTTTTCTACTAACACATCCAGAAACAAGCCATGTCCTGGAATCAAAGCCACAGATGTTGGGCCCCTCAGTCTTACTCACATGTGTATTTCAAACACTCCCACGCTCCAAAAATCTAGGTACTTATTTTACCTGGTTACAGTTTCAACCAGACACCTGAAATTATCTGAAGCAATACTGAAAATCTCTGAAAAATAAGGGATTTGTCCTAAAGTTCTGCAATGAATGAAAGTGTATTCTTGAGAATGGGCTGAGGAGCAGTCTTTTGGAGGTCAGGAGTTGAGCACCAAAACCATTCAGAAGTTTAAAAATAAGTCTTTCAGCAGATTGTCTCAATGTTTGGCTACATCACTGGTATTTTTAAAATGTCATGAAAAAGCCAACATTAAAATTGAAGCTTCCATGCAAATTTTAACAGAAGACAAGAGTAAAGATTAAGAGCATTTCACTTGGCTACCTGATGCACAAACAGTAAGTTAATCAATACTGCATTTCAAATATTTGCAGCTTAAAAGTAATCAGTCTGATTTGATTAAGGAATTCAGAGGAACATAAAAGTCTCAATTCTTTTCTTAGAAGAAAGAAAAAACTGAAAAAAGATATAAAAACTATTTCTATTGTGACAGGGCTTTTCCTCCTATGTTACGAGCTATACATTTAAAATTGTTTCTGAAAAATACCATGTTAATAAAGCAAAACTCTTATAACAAACAGAGATACCATGAAAAGTTGCCATACTTACATGGATTGCTGTATGCCTATAAGGAAGCTTTGCATTCGCAATGCACTGTCCACTAGTGACATTCCAAACACACATCTCCCTACAAAGATAACTTCATATTATTCTCTGTCATTTCCACTCAATTGGCTGGAATAATTTTGTGCCACCAAGTTTTTCTTTAGTGCTGTATTTAAGTGCAGCCTGGTCATTTATAAAGCTTTTTGTTACAAATTGCTGGGTAAGAAAACGTAGTCATTAGCAGGGGATGACATACAGTATCTGTTTCTTTTTGTTTTCTTTTTGGTAATTACACCCGGCTGCCTTGCAAACAACCTGACTTCAAGACCAACTCTGGTCTACAACAAATTGTAGGTGTACTGCCATTACAGCTCGTCAGCATGTCACTGTAACTATCTGTCATTGGAACTACATCCTCCTGAAAATGATTCATTTCACTGAACTTAAACCACACGTTTCGAAAAGCATTACGCATTTTCTCCCACATCAGACTTCAGCTCTTGAGAGGAATAACTTTTATTAAGAAGAAACAGTGCCATCATGAGGCTGTTCTCGAAACCTGCTCTCAGTACACTCAACCACCTGAGTACCTGTGCAACACTACAGCTACACTCGGGTACATTTAAGGTTGTTGTTTGCGAAAGACTTTAGCACACCTTCCTTATCTACACATTGCTCAACATGCAATGGCACTAGAGTACAAGAGACACAATCAAATTAAATGTTGTAAATGAGGTTCTATGAGATGCTATCATAGTTCAGCAACTGAATGTTAAATTGTAATGCTTTTAGATTTTATTAAAAAAAAACAAACATTACTTCCAAAATTGAAACATTCATTTCATCATTTCTGACATTACATTGTAAGACATTTTCTATATGAAGACTTAAAGAAAATATTGGGGAGAGTATTTTATTATATCAGAAATACTATTCAGTGATTTACATTTTAATCTACCTACTTTCCCATTTTACACTAATCTCAAAATATTATTACTTAATTAATATTTTTCAGCTGAGCAATAGCAGCACCAAAGTTGGTAGACCCAAAGCCAGAACTTAAGTGGAAGCTTTACACCATTTGTTAAACATTCCATGGCAATGATTTTCTCCTTGTCTATATCAGAACTTTACTGCTTTAGCTATGTTACTGTGATACATACAAACATGCACAAATGAGGCCAGAATGTCAGAATCTAACTTCAGCTTCTGGATGATGTATTCAATTTACTGTGTGTACTACTAAGGAGTGAGCAATATCACACATTACATACAGCATACGCTGTAGGACAGGTTTAACACTCACAGGACATCAGGGAGAACTTATGAATCATTAGAGATTCATTTACACACTTCCATACTAGAAGTACAAAAAATAATGTTTAATGCTCATTCTTCTGGGATTAGTCAGTTATAAAAACTCTGAAGATAATCCGGAGTGGAACAGGGAAGAGTATCCTAGAATCATCTTCCATATGATTTCTTCCACCCTCACTACAAGGAGATGGAAGCTTGAAGATGGCAGAAGTGAATTATTCACGAGCCAGAAAATGTAGTTTGGCAAACCCTACATCTCCTGAACACAAGGCTTCCTAGTTGTAATTATCTCAACTTCGTGTTGCAGCGTTCCAGGGGTCAGTGATGGATGCTTTGCCCTTATGTAACACAGATGAGAAGTCAGCAGTAATTTGGTAAAAGTGAACATTTAAAGGGGCCAGAAAACAATTCAACCCTACCTATACACATTCCAAACAAGTCCAGGGATCCCTTCAGAGCTAGAAGGGCTAGCTCTGTATGGTATAGCTATAGCAATAGCCTCATCTGTTTCTTAACACTTTCCACCCCAGTTTTTTTGGAAATGCAGTATCTTCTCCCAGAATGCTCTGGAAGCAGCACGGCACTAACACAACTTCAGAACACAGACGAAAAACAGCTTCAGCTCAGGACCCTTGAGGAGAACTGTAGAAGGGCAATATAAAAGTGGCTGTGTAGATTTCTCACTCTCTCTGCACATAAACAGTACTGTTTACCACTACCTGTCCAGTGAGGCAGTCTAATCTTTCAAGATTAAGAAGCCTAAAATAGTTTTTTTGCAGGTTATCCCTTTCTTGTATACTCATGATTGAATGAGAGAATCAGACAGGGATCCTAGCAGCTGGACAGGATAAATAAGCTACTCAGTGAGAAAGCAGTAGCCTTAAGGTGCTGGAAGGTATAGCTTGAAGGACAATTGACAGGAACTCCTATGGAAAGCCATTTTAAAAGGGGTGTCCTGTTAATTAGGAAAGATGAACCCAAAATTAAGAGGGGAATATAATTAAGCAGTGAGACAAAATTGCTTAAGAAAGCCCCTAAGGCAGTAAGCAGCTAGCCCTAATTATTTTCAATAGATGAAATTCTTAACAGAAGGGCTTCAGACCGCAGTTGAAAAGATCATCAAATATCAAGTGTAACCTAGCAGAAATGCAGAAATTAGTTTGACTTAAGTGATAGGCTATGTCACAACAAACATATAGCAGAAAAGCTGCAAGATCAGGGCCCTCTGAAAGGACATTCTCCAAAACAGCACATCAGATTTAAAGACAGACAAGGAACACATGTCTTTAATTCAAGGGCAGGCTGTGATTCCATACGTACCGACTGAGGAACCATAAACCAGATCAGAGTACATTAGTCTCTTACTGGTTCAGTTTTTAAGACTGAGTTTGGGAAGAAACAGAGAAAAACACCATGATATTCAAATGCTGTTGAACTTGCTGATGCTGTCCAATAATCCATTAATTTCCCTTTGAATAGGGTCTAGCCAACCCCTTTGAATAATTTCTTTTTTCTGTCTCCTAAGTGGATATGTGAATCTGCCAAACCTTTCAGTTGTCCATGGGACAAGCTCTTAGTTGGACTACTGTGTATTAACAATGACATCACTATCCTAAGCAGCTGTTATCATTTTAATACCTTGGAAGTGGATTGAAACATTTCTGCAAATTCATAATCTACACTTAA
Source organism: Falcunculus frontatus (assembly GCA_013398115.1). Taxonomy (NCBI): domain Eukaryota; kingdom Metazoa; phylum Chordata; class Aves; order Passeriformes; genus Falcunculus; species Falcunculus frontatus. Next base: position 233,729 of record VZRV01010417.1, read on the forward strand.
CATACATTTCATGATTTAAGAAATGAACAATTGAATATTCAGTTACCTACCCATTTTCAGTAGCACTTACTACATATGGCTGTTTCTCAAACTCTCTTGCTTTTGCCAAACAAGTTACAGAAGCAGTATGGCCAAAGAGAATTTCTTTAGATGAAATCTAGGAGAATAATATAATGATTTATCTTAAACAGTTTCTGTATAAACTAAGGATATCTAAAACCAAGCGAATATTACTTGTAGATATATATATAACTGTCAACCTGCTTTATATTCTTACGTTCTTCAGTCATGATTCTGGAATGCAGATTATGGGTAATTAGGCAGTTTACACAAAGTTCAGTTTTTGTATTCACTGCATTCATCTTCTGAAGAATGTATGGAACCTCAAGTGATATAAAACAGACAATGTGCAGAACATCTCTGGCCTTCATCCTACAGCATGCACCAAAAGTGGCAAAGTGAAGCAGAAACTGGTGAACCAAAGCTCTTAAGCATGTGTTTCATACCACATGTTTAAATAACCCCTCTGATTATCATCACTGTGTGCAAAGATCTTAATTGGAAAAGGTAGCCTCATAAAAGTGCAAACTTTTAGTCTGTGTTTGAGTACAAATGGGGCAACTGAATATAAAAAAAAAGAATAGAACCATAGTTCTAGAAACACAGAAGAAAAAAGACAGGAACTGTTTTGACTCTGCTCCATTCTCAGAAAAGTAAATATGAAATAATCAAAGCAATAATTTGCATCCTAATTACATCAAAAATAAAAGTTTCATCTTGTTGCTTTTATCTTGGTAGACAGATTTGGTTTTATAAATAGATACTTTTTCTTTAAATAACAGGTCACACTCAGCAATTGATTAACAAAACAAAAATACCTTTACAAGACAGGATTCATGATAATTGTATATATTTACTTGCTGTCATTACTCAGAGCACAAAGCCTCAAATTATAATCCACAGGGCATGCTAATCTATGAAAAATTCTCCAAAGTCTGCAAATAACAGGTTGCTCATATAGGCATTTCACTTTCTGCTTCATGAGTTTCCTAAAACAAATATCACACTATCTTTAAAACTTCATCTAAATAAGTGCACGTCTGGATAATCCTATTGCCAATAATAAAAGATAAAACTCCAGTCTGTCTATTTGGCAAACTGGGCACAGTGGACACAAACCTTTAAGTCTGATGAAAGATCCCAGAGACATATTTGTCCTTCTTGGCTTCCTGTAACTATGGTCTGCTGGTCATCTGTAATCATAACAGCAGTGATGCTGTGAGAGGGAGCTGTTTTCCCCCACACAGCCACCGCCGGTACCAATGTCTTCATGGTCAACACCTAAAACAGAAACAAGTCACAACGATCCTAAGTAAGATTAAACATTAGAAAAAATAACCTAAAAAAAAGGGGAATTTAATCAACATCTGAAAAGGGAAGCCATAACATATTGCTGTAAGTAGTCAATGAGGCGTTGCAACATTTTCTTGCTGTTGCCAACATCACACTAACACTTTCAGGGACCTGTACTATCAGAACACTGAAACATCAGCAACAAGAGTTGTGTGCTGCCCCACACAGCCTGGCTTAGCTCTGATGGGCCCACTTGTTCTCCCTAAAATTTGGCTGGTGGAGTACACAATGCCTCTCCTGTTCCCTCCAACCAGCAGCAGCCAATTGCTGGAGCAGAGATGGCACAGGAACAGGGTGTCAATAAAACCTCTGTGATTTCTAGGAGGGCAAGGAAAGATACCATGGCCAAAAGGAGAGAACTGGTGGTGGGTCAGAGAGGAAGAGAAAAATGAGGCCCAAGATGGTAAAGCAGTATATACCCAAACTTCTGAGTTATGCTTAAAGAAACTGTAACCCAGCACAACAGCAGCTGAAAGCAGGGACACAGAAAAGAGGTATCTTCATGACTACTACCAAAACCATAAAATGACACAGAACTAAAGGAACAGTCTTGCTTCCTGACAAAAAAATGAGATAAAGGGCACAGCTACTGAGAAAAAAGGCTGAAAAGGCTGGTATGGCAGACTGTTGAGGTCCTGCCATACAACCTCAGAATGCTGAGGGCAGAGGAAGAAGAATCGAAGAAAAAACTGAGGTCATGAGTTTATTAGGCTAAATCCCACTCAGTTTTATTTAAAAGCTCTTTGTGGATATATAAAAATACTGAGATATGTTACTGCTCCCAGCATTAGAATCTGACTTTTTTAAAACTTCTTTTCAAATCGCTAGTCACATGAAGTTACTGGCAAATACTGAAATCCTTTTCTCTTGCAATTTATGCCCTGAAAAAAAAAGCTGTTCTGGACAATCTTTAATGATATGCTTTTAGTTATCAGGCAAGCTAAAAAAAGTTGCCATTTTCATATGGCTTATAAAGAGGGGGCTGCCAAAAGGGTTTGATAAGCCAAAGATGCATCTTTAAAATGCATTTGCTTGCATATCATGTAGTCATTTATACTTGTACCATGGGAGTGTTCAATTAGTGTAAAACACCATAAGGAAGCACAATTCAGGTTTGTACTGCATTGAATATTGAATATTAAGTCATAAATTATATTTTCTTACAAGGGAAGCATAGAATCAAGATCAATATTCTTAGCCAAAGACCTACTGCTGAGCAAGTGATGAGTAATAGAGAACTCAAATCAACAGATGTTAAAAAGAAAACAAACTGATAAAATTTGCTAATGTGTGATGATCTGCAGACCTTTTAGTTACTCATGAGCAACATAAATAAACTACTACTACTAACTGTCACTGGTTGTAAGAGAATTAACTTAGACTGAAATTTTACAATATTTTGTGTATTTTCCTTCACATTATGACTGAAGCCCAAGAGAAGGCAAGCAGAAGGTATATGAAATTTCCTATTAATACAACAGTTCTTAACATCTTTATTCACTTGCTTATTAGTTAACTTTTCTATTGGATTCAGATCTTTTGATGCACAAGCAGTTTGAATGAAACCTTTGCTTCTTAGCGTAGCATGACTTCACTAGAAATACAGCATATCCACATGCACACATTTTGTCTAACAATACTGAGCTTTATCAAATATTTTAGTGATACTGATGCCACCTACAGCAAACTTTTTTGAAATAAAGTCAACAGATATTTATCAGACTGTTCCTTTTAAAAAGGTAAAAACTGTTTTCACAAAGTCAAATATTGCCCAAGGCATATCTGAGCTGCATGTAGCTTATCAGCACTTGTCAAATTCCTCCAGCTCTGCCCACTCAAGCATGTCTGATTTGCAGTGTTAACCCATAATTCAACTTGAAATCACGTTTCTCAGTCCTACTGCCCATTTCTCCCTGCTTACAGCCTAGTAAGCTTATTTGTCCTGCCCTTACAACCATGATGCCAGAGTGTTCTTTCATTACTGAGAAGTTCCCTGGTTTTAGTTAAAACCATACCAGCCCATCTCACCACTAACTTGTTACATATCTCTACCATTCTGTCTCTAGTTCCCCAAATACTTTTCACACCGAAACCACATCACAAACCACTGCTAACTTGGAAAATTAACCAAATTTTCACAGCTTCAAGGACTTTGGTTGTACTACATTAGTAACTTCGGACCATTTGTGTAGTATTAATTTGGAAAGCTAAGTACACCACCTATTATTCTACAGCAGCCATGAGATATTTAAAATTCTAATCAAAAGCTTTAAGAGGCCAGAAAGCCAAAGGTCTGACCTTGAATGCCTTACTAAGCACATATTTATGCAAGGTCTTTTCCTCATCATTCACCTTTTTTGACTAGGACTGGTCATGAACTGAGGAGAATGAAAAAGGTTGGATTATGCCACAAAGAAACAGTGCCATCATAACTTAACATACGCTTTCCCCATATATCCTAAGTATATCTTGACTTTGCCTCCTCTACTGACCTTAAAACAAAATGAACAATTGTTAGCTTCCCTATTAGACTCACCTCAGTCCTTCCAATCACTGCCATGTAATCACTGCTTAACCTCAGGCACACATCCCTTCCCTGGGCTGCGTTTTCTCAAAATAAAAATTGTAACCTTAAAGCCAGCAGCCTGTGAACACAAAGGGTTAGAATGGCAGAGTGGCTTAGGTCTCAGGAGCACGCACACCCATGCGCTCACAGAGATCTGAAGTGAAAAACCTGGGTTCTGTTCTGCCCCCACTGAAGACTGCAGCACACATTCCCTACTGGTCCTTGCATTCCCAGTGCTTGCTCAAAAGCTGAAAGGAAGCTTTACCGTATCCTCAACATGTTAAACTATTAGCTACAGCTGTAAGAATGACATCTCTTGATAAAGAAAATACATACCCTGATCTTTCAATGAATTCAGAAATAGCACTTCATATATATGCATCAAGGTCCTTAAAATTAGGAGCTGGACTCCCCCCTCACAACAGTTCACCTTATAAAATGCTGGCTGCAACAAACTTCTTTCTTGTCACTATAACCCATAAAAAAACCTACCAAATACAAATTTATAGTTTATTTATAGAAGGAGAAAGACTTCTTACAACAAAATATCACTTTACAGGTAACAGTCAACCTGCCAGAACAGCACTTTTAAATTTATAGCCATACTTATTTCATGTTTCCCTACACATTCCAAGCTGTCAATAGAAGAACACGTTCTTAAAAGTCCAGTTAAATGTCTGGCAACGAATGCAGGCACAAAAAAACCCCCCAAATATGCAGAAATTTGCTTACAGTCCAGAAAATATTAAGATATTAGCAGAATTTAGGCGTTTGTATTGGATTCAGTAAGTTCCCTCCACGCACACCCCTTTATATTCATCCTTCTAGTAAAGGAAGCCATAGGAAATTTAGGCAGAGCCTAAATTTTTTCATGACCAATTCCTATAGTTTTTATGTTTCTTATCTATCCCATTCTCCTGTTCCTGTCTGTTCTTTGGTTTTATCTGACATATTCTCTTAGTTTCTGCATGAGAAAATAAAGTTCTATCAATATTGGTTTTACTCTTAGTAAAAAGCTAATTATTTTTCTTAAAAGTAGCTTTGCAGTCTACTTTTCTACCAGTCTACTGGTCCATTCTGTACAGCTTTCACAACTTGCTCTACTTTATGATGTAAATGTTGCACTCTCCTTGAGGATGTTGCATACTACCTCTGGTAATGAAGTTTAAGATGTGATGGGGCTTCCCTCAAGACCTGTTGGGCTACACCCTGAAGGGCTGGAGTCAGTGCTGAGTGACACCCACAGCTCCCCCGGGATGGGGACGTCCTGCTCCTGCAGTCCAAGGGAGCAAGGCACTGGGACCAGGAATCGATAGAACCCATTTTAACTGGCAAGAAGCACCTGGTAATACCTTGTTTGTATTTCTTGAACGAGTGACACAAGAAACACTTATTTCATTCCACACAATAATTCACCACAATCAGAAGGAGCACAGTAAGGGCAACACCATCTCCCAGCTGCTGATTACATCAAAGGTTTGCAGCACAAATTCAATTTTATGATGTTAATCTCAACCTGCCACTCAGAAATTTTCTCTGAGGGATATGATTTTTTTTCTCTGGATTTCATTTTAAGAATGATTTTCTTCTTCTACAATCAATAAAGATATGTTTTCATCAAAAGACTCTATCTTGGCAGAATTCAATTGGCCATCTCAAAACCTTTTGGTGACACAATATTAATTAAGATAGTTTATGTTGCACCTAAGCTGGAAAATGGGGCAGTGAAAACACAGCAACTCAACATTTGCGCTTTTCACGCTGTCATAAGGTACAGTAAAACAATCTTCACTTCCTTGAAGTTCCTGTTTTACCTCATAAACTGTTACATTAAATTAAGCTCCCTAGAAAAATACCTCAACATGAGCATTTGCTATGTAGATAAATCAAAAATGTGTCCAAAAATACAAATTTTCACTTTCTTCAACTGTCATTAAAGGCTGTAACAACATAGTAGCTGTTAAAACACATTAGACAACAATTAATGCACTCGAGCTACCAAACTTGTTTTTAAATCACGTATCAAGGATATAAGGCAAGTTTAATCAAAACATGAAATGTATTCTGCAAGTGTGTGTGTGTGGAGCCAAAATCCACATTTACTGTCTGCAATATGGTGTCTGAATGTCCTATCAACTACAAGAAGGGGTATGTGCAGGAAATGAAGCCGTGCTTAGGCACTATGCAGAACTACACGCATGCGAGTTATCTGTCACTCCCAAAGCATCGAGCACAGAAAATGTATCACCTTCAGTCACCTCCAGTGGAGTTACTCACATCCAAATGGTGAAATGCCCTGCTGCAGTTTCCATCAGGTTTTAGGACATTCAAACGTCAATTCTTACAGGAAAGCCCAGGTGACACAAAGGGCCATCAGCTTCCGCAGAATCTAAGCTTTGATTTGTATGAAATTGCATCTTACTCAAAGACAGATTTTACCCTCAGTTTTATACACATTCAGTCATGCCTAGGTTTATTGAAAGTAACAGCTTTCCATGCAAGAAAGTGCTCCATCCTTACACTAGTAAAGGGACAGCTCCTTACATTTTCTTAATTATAAATTGTTTTTTGAGCAGAAACACATTTATGCCCTTTAAAGAGTCAATGATCCCAACGTAATCTCATACAAATCAAAGGACCTACTAAGGTAATGTCATCTCCAAGTTTATGGCCTTCAGAACTTGGAAAGCATAGAGAGTAATAAACTTCGAGTCTGTGTCAAAACATCCCACAGATGTAAGCAAATTCACTTGTATTGCTTTGATACAATACAAGAGCTTTGACTGACTTTCATTTTTATGAAATGCCACAAATTCTGTAATGAACCAGAATTATTACAGAATTTATTTTTATTTACACCGTTTTAGCACAAAAAACATGATCTGGTAAAGTCAAGACACGTGAAAGCTAAAACCGTAATTTACAAGGATCTCAAACTGACAGGCAGGGAATATGAATCAAAGTTCTAAGTCAATTATTTTGTCTTCCTTAAGTGACCTTGAATTCATTAAATACAAAAACCCCTGTTGATCATGGAAAGGTGATGTTTTTGGTTCAGCTGCACTGTACTCTGTGATGTTTAAACAACAAACAAAATTGGAATCAGATGGTGAAAATAAAAAAACTAGGACATTTCACCAGCCCTTGTTTTTTCAGTTGTCATGCAACAATCATTAATCAGTGGTGTAAGCAACGGCATCATGATGAGGATTTCTAAACTCTGACAAGAACTACTTATTTTTCAATTTTACTCCTTGAATATTCTCAAATAACAGACATCTCTGCCGTGTTCTTTGCTACAGGGCATGCAGCTGTTTAGTGTAAACAGCTCTGAATGATTTGTTATATACACAGTCTAACCTGCTTAAGCAATAAGACACTGTTTATTACGAAGCAGGGACCAAGTCCAAAACTTATTCAATGCATTGCAATGCATGGATTGCAGTTTTCATTACAGTGAACTTCAAATTCTAGCACTGAAAAGTTTTTAAATGAGAAAAACCTGGTATTGTCATGTAATCAGTCCTACAGACACAAACCTTTGGAGCACACCTACCTCACTCACCTCAACAGCCATTTCTGGAATGAGGAATCCCCAAAAGACCACAGCTCTGTACCAGGAACCTCACTGACACGCCAAAATCTCGTGATATATTAAGACAACTACTACTATTCCCAGCACCAACTAGAAAAGTAGTCATGACAGAAATGCCCAAGACTCTAAGTGAGCCATCCTAATTAATTTTTAATTGAGCAAGTCTCAAAAAAAATCCCCCCCCTCTAACTAGAGGTGTTTGCAAGAGAAAATGGGACTGCTGTAAAAAAAAAAAAATTATTTGTACTCTAAAGCTTTGCATCTACTCAATAAGGAATACTCAATAACAAATCATCAAAACAGCACAAAAGCATTTTCACACTTCAAGGAGCCAATATTTTGCACTCTATGTTTTCTCACATTAGTAGTTTTCGCCAATAAATCCAGTGAACAGATACACGCCAAGGCAATTGGAATCTATGTAATTCACTAAACTACCCTGAAACCAGAAGGACCAAACATCTAACATCAGATACCAGAGTTGAAAGTTACAAAGCTGATGCTAAACATGCAGCGGACCAACAAAACATCCCAGAAACGGATGAAATTTACCTAAGTAGGAAAGAATAAACACAGCCCGGCTAAAAAGGCTTGGCACCCACAAAAAAAGCTCTGGGGAACGCACTATTGCCAAACCTGGACTGAGGAAGAGGCGCCTTACGGCCGCACAGGGCCGAGGGGCTGAGGGGCGCTGCCCCGGCACGAAAGAGCGGGGCTGAGGGCAGCTGCCCCGGCACGAAAGAGCGGGGCCGAGGGCAGCTGCCCCGGCACGAAAGAGCGGGGCCGAGGGCAGCTGCCCCGGCACGAAAGAGCGGGGCCGAGGGCAGCTGCCCCGGCACGAAAGAGCGGGGCCGAGGGCAGCTGCCCCGGCACGAAAGAGCGGGGCCGAGGGCAGCTGCCCCGGCACGAAAGAGCGGGGCTGAGGGGCGCTGCCCTTACCTCCAGTGGCTCCGAAGCACCGCGCGCGGGGGCAGCGAGGGCGCTGAAGGGAAGGGGAGGCAGCCGGGACAGGTTTTATCCCACTCGGGAGCAGCAACACCCGGCACGGGCCGGAGCCCGGCGCTCCTCAGCGGCAGCGCCGCCCTCAGCTCGGCGAGCGAACGAGCTACCGCGGCTGCTCCCTGCCCCGGCTGCTGGGGCGAAATGGTGAGGGGCAAACACGGGCTGGAGAAAACGCACGTAGGGAGCAGCCGGGCTGCAGCCCCTCCGCTCCCCCGCAGCGCTCCCCTCACGGGCCCGCACCCCCCTGCCGCGGGACGGGCAGAGGGGCCCAGCCTGCCCCTCAGAGCTGCCCCGCGGGGCGATGAGGCACAAGAAGCTCCTTAGCTGCCCGCCCTGCCTTAAGTACGGTAAAAGCATTTGCTCTGGCAGGAGGCGGCTGGAGCGTGATTTCCCTCAGGTGGGACCAGCAGCAGCTGTGGCAGTTCGAGGGCCGTCACCCCGCGGGCTGCGTTCGCACCTGGTGGCATTGAGCGCTGGGCGTCCGCGAGGATGCGTCTTGTAAGTTCAGGTGTTTCTGTTTGAAAACGATTAATGAACTGCACTGAATGAATGCCGTAAGAACTTGAAACGTGATTTACGTTCAGTCTTTTTCTTCTTTGTTCAAAGATCAGTCCCACAGAAGCTCAGGTCTGCGGGAGGTTCTTGTGAGGAGCAGAGCTGAACGGGCTGTGCAAGGCACAGGTGAGTTCATCCTAACTGCAGAAATACTTAGTCGCAGTCACATCTAGGGCTGCAAACAAAATAATAAGACTCATTATATAAAAAAAAAATTTCCGTTCTCTAAAGTCATGTCTTCCTACATTTGTTTGCCTAAAATCCACAGGGAGTTGGAAGGATGTCAAGAGATTGAACTATATTTTTATTGCCTATGGTTTTCCTATTTTAATATAATAAATGTAGTAACTGAAGTATGCAATGTTTTTACTTTAGTATTATTGAATTCAGATTTACACCAAGACTGTTTTCCCAAGATATCTGCCTTGATATAAATAGTAATGTTCTCAAATGTGCTAATGTAATTACAATCTGCATCAATAGGCTACATTTTATAGGTAAGTGAATGCAATAAATAAAGACAAAAGCATGTAAAGTTTGTAAGTTGTTGAAACGTATTTCTTGCGAACTTTTGTCCTAGCACTTCTGTAGTTTAGAGTTCAAAACATTTTTCATACAATGAAATAAAAAACTTTGAAGATGAGACTTCTTAAATCACTTCACCATATGAATCACTTTATGTAGACAAGTTGTAAGTCCTGAAAATAGAGCTTTAGTGTAAAAGGTGGTATTTGATTAGGCTGCATCAGGCCAAGTGTAGAACACTGAAACATGGTATCTCAGGTGAGAACTTACAAGGTACCTCTTTTCTGGGCTTGCTTATGGAGATTTTAGTAATAATCATATTGGAAGCAAAATGAGATGATACAAGTCAACTTACTTTAAGAGCCTTAACACTATTTTTCTCAGAAAAGGTGAACACTGGCCTGTTAAAGTCAACAGTGATGACTGGAACCTCAGCTAAAGTTTTTGTAGACAAAAAATGCTATCAAGAAAGTGATATAATTGTATGAGACCAAGTAACCTAATGGATAAACTAGATATTGCTTGTGCTTTTTGACACTTCATGTGAGTTGTGAATTCTGCCTGTGAACCTAAATAAATTATTTTGACAGCTTCTCCTTAATCATCGATACATGGAGGTTTCCATAACAAAAACTGTCACATACATTTTAGCACAATTTGACACAAAGGGAAGGTCACACCAAAGACCTTCTTATGCTCAGACAGGGTCACAAAAATGTCTGATTTCTATTTTGTCTTTCAACATCATATTTATTGCCTTGGGAAAACAAATCACTCCATAAAAGTAGTACACATTAATACCATATAAGTATATTTCAGAGACTCCTCAATAGGTTTGGGTGAAAAGTGCTTCGAAACATTGAAGAAATCCTATATGAATGTGAAAAAATGGGCCTGTTTCTTATAATCTGAGGTTGTATAGGTACCTGTGCATTCATACTTCTCACAAAAAATAATGTTGGCTCACTATTTTATTAATCCTTCAGACCATATAATAATTTCAGTCTCTGTTTTTATTGTCATCATCATCATCCAATAATTAATTTCACTAGTTTTCTTCATCTTCTTTTAAAGGTTTTTCCTCTTTATCTGAATGGGCAGCAAAGCAATTTCAATAAACTGAAATATTTATCTGGCCTCAATTAGCAATCAAGGCATGTTTCTGAGATGAATAAGAACAATTAGTGGTTAACAACGTTGTTGACAGATGTCACATACTGAAATATGAAACAGCATTAGCTTAGATTGCATTACGGGATAGTTGTCAAGTTGTGAGAATTTATTGTATTATCTTATGTATAATGTGATGAAATATTGATGAAAAAATGTCACATTTCATGTCAATGGAGCTATTGTTTTGCAAAGATAAACTATGGGTATATTCACCATTGGCTAGACTTCTGGAGACTTGAGAATGCTGTTGATTAAATCAGCAAACCTTTATGAGAATAAATGTAATTTCACAAATTGCTGTCAGATAAAAGGGTGAGATAAGTCTGTACTTGTTATATTGTGGAAATAAAGCCGGCCTGTGTTTGCTAATACAGAGTTCAACCTCTTAATTACTTTCTTATTGTAATTACAAGCTATAGTTTTTGTTTGAGTTTTTCCCTGAAAATAATAAAACTGTAGACACTAGATCCAACAAAGGGGTAGTTTCACAAGGTTATTGATTTTAAAATATGGGTAATAAGTACGTCTTTGCTTATTTATTTTAATTACCAAGGGCTGTCATACTCAGTTTTAGCCACGAGAGGGAGCAAAGTGCAAAAAGCGAGGAAGGTAAAGCCGCGATTACTGCTTCATTCTGCTCCGCAGAAAACGTGACTTGTTATTGTTCAGTTGCAGTTTAACGGCCTCTTGAGCTTGTGGAAGTAACCTCCTTGTTTCGTTCTTCTCGTAAATATTTTTTGAGGGCTTTTTCCTTGCTATAATTCCTCACTTCACACTTTTGCCTTGCAAGATTATATGTGCAAAATTGATTTATTATTCATTTTTTGTGTTTTTTGAGGAAAAGTGTGGAAAGGGGGAAAAATATAAGGGAATTTTTGTGAAGACTTCTCTCAACTTTACAATTTCTCATAATAAGGATCATGATCATGCCTTTTCCAATATTCTTGATCCTGTAAGACCATATATGTTTGTTTCTAAGAGTTCCTCGCTTAGTACTTTTGTGGGACATGAGAATCTAGGAGAAAGAGATTATCTATTCTGTTTTTCGACAGAAACAGGATAGGAAATATTTGTATTTCTTGTAGATATGTATTTATTGTGGCTTTAGGGTATAAAGTAACTTTTTTAAATAGAAAAGGCTGAAAAAGCTGAGCTATTATAGATACTTTAAAAACATTAATTTAAGGACTTCCTATGTATTTATTTTAACAGATACAGGAAATAAAGATATCTCAGAATTTTTTGATTTTTGCTGTGGTTTCATGGCTTCTCTTGAATACAAATACTTTAAAGTGAGCTGAAGAGAGGATCACGATCTTAAAAATATGGCTACAGAGCTGATGTAAATTAAAAGCAATCATTGAGTGTCCCAGGAATGGAGGATTTTTGAAAGCATTAAGAACACGTATGTTAAATTTGCAGCATCTGTAACTAATCATAGACTCGTAAGATTATGTGGGTGAACTGGGTTAGAAAAAATTCTGCTAAATAGCAGAGTAGTCAAAGTCACTTGTTTGCTTAGGGACTTTTTTCATTTAAGAGTGGAGATGAAGGAATTACTGGGCCTTACCTATTGTTTTGGTAGGAGCTTTGTTCTAGCACCTTTTTTTCACATGTCGAGCAATACTGCTGACACCGAGAGAGCTGGTTAGGTTCAAGCACTCCATTAAACCAAAAGTTCAAAGGAATGATTGTATGCATACAAACATACATGAAGCAGGGAAAAATGGCATCTGTTTGAGATGTGTTTAGGACAAGAGACAGAGGCCAAAGTAATAAATCTAGTGCACAAGATGAATAAAATTGAATTTTCTGGGGAAAAATAATTAGGGTACATTTTCTATGTTATTAAAAAAAATAGATATGTTTACTCCCTGGTTGTGAATTCTAAAAATGAAGAAAGGGGCAGGTTTTTTTGTGTTGTCTTAAACTTTTCATTCGTACTGTGAAATACAGTTCTGTGTTTTTGTAGTTTCTTTTGTGAAGTGAAATGTTTTCTATGCTATGGTTTAAGAGATAAGTGAGATCTGGGAACCCCTGAAGTTCATTTGGGAATGCGAAATCATTGCTGCTTTCCAGAGCAAATCAGACATGAGCCACTAGGTGTCCCTAAATGTAAAACAGAAGTAGTCAAGAAGGCAGCTAAGGCTACATAAGAACACGTGGAACAGCAATGAAAGAGACTGCAAAACATTTCCTTTCATAGGGAAACTGGTGTTTCTGGCAATCAGGTACTGAGCACAAATGTTTGATTTGGCTTCTGATGAGTCAAGTTTCTTTTGAAACTTTTCCCTTCTTAATTAATACAAGCACAGTTTAAGTTTTTTGTGACAGCAAGCAATTTTACATAAATCATACCGATGAGTAGCAATGCTAACAACAAAATAAAAACTTTAGAAAATTTTGGTTAATTTAAAATAGATTGTAACAAAGAAAACACCTATTTTTACAAGATTTATATTTTCTTGCATTATTTAAGGTCACTTTTTCTGAGCTGTCTTGCTGCACAAAGAGGGCAATGCTTTCTGGGCCATGTGAGGTCAGTGGTCCAAATGACTGCATCACTGAAGAGACAGAGGTCGCAGTGGGGGCAGAACTGTACCCACATTTACGGACCATAATCAGTAGTATGTGATCCTCTGCCCAGTCGGTGCAGTGGTACAGTGACTGGTTTGTACCTATTCAGTTTCTATTTATGCAAAATACTAAAAAAGTTTATCTTTCTTTTCAGTGCGTTCTTGATTAGAAGATCCAAAATCACTGTACGGATGCTAATTCCAACACTATTTTCAAAAGACAGATAAGTGGTAGTTTTCTGAGTCTTTATGAAATAGAAGTCAAGGAAGGAGAGATGTGAAGTGACATGCAAAATTTATACACAAAGCCCCTAAGGTTAATGTGAAATGAATAATCTATTTATTTCCAAAGTTCAGGACCAGAATAAAAATTATATGGCCTTCTCAATGCCTCTAAGTATTCAATTATGCAAAGTTTTAAAATTGGGGCACTTATTTGTAGTTTGAATACCACTTTTCTGTAATATAATAACAAACCTGTGAGATAAGTCTATTTTTAGTTTAACAACCTACTAGCTCCTGTGACTATCACAAATATGAGAGGTGGAATATGAATCTATGACAAGTTCTTGTATTTTTGTTTGTGTTAAAACTTCAGGATTTTTTATTGCTGTGGCTTGACTTTGCTACTGTTTTGGAGATTAATAACAAATAGATACTTCAATAAAATGTATGTCTATATTCTTGGTGTTTAACAACACATAACATTTGGAAGGAGGGCCCTTCATTAGTTTCCCGTTGGAAAAGGGTCAATGGACTGCTTTGAACTCATTTATCAAGGTGATTCTTGTGAAGCCTAGAACACATCACTTATTATCCCTAACCATAGTTGTGCCTATCTTTTGGAGGCAAGGACAAAACTGAACTCATTTGTAGTTCCTGTCTTCAATATTGCTCATAGTATTTCAGGGTCAGAAATCAACTGATTGATTTTCTGCTTATCCTGTCGCTTTGATGATGTATCTCTTGATAGCACATTTTGTTACAGAGTTCATTATTTCTATCTTTTATCACTTATGAAGTCTACTGAAAATTACAGTATACACCTGGGAATGCAGAATCTATATTTCTGAAAGGTAGAAATGAACTGCCTGAGAAAAGTGATTTTTTTTTTTCTTGCTTTGCTGGTTGAATTCCTGTTCATGGGTTTCAGGTTTCTGTGTCATAAGGATCACAGAATGATAATATAGCTATAGATATGTGATAATATTTATCTTTGAATTTGATCAGAGGAGTGCGTTACTTTTTCCTCCTACGAGACAAAAATCTTCTCCCACTTGTTCTCATTTTAAACCAATGACTGACTTCAAGGGGGAATGCAAAAACCCACTTCATGACCAACTCTTCTCAGGTGACTGGCATATTTCTTCATGTGCAGGTGTTAAGGAGATTCTGATGAATGTTAATCAGCTGAAAAATTCACTCTCTTAATTAATTTGCAAAGGAGCAAATTTGCTGTCTCCTCAAGGGAAGAATTTAGGAAGAAAGATAGTGAAAATGCTAGTGTTCCAAGGCCATAAGTTCTTTAAAAATAAACGTGGGTCAGCATCAAAGTAGCTGAGAAAGATGGCTTTGTGATGGTCTCAGACAAAAATGTAGGGGATGCAGGGAGACTGTTTCTACACTCTGTATTTGGAATAACAGTTGAAATTTGGATTTTTTTTTTTTCTCACCAGGGTTTGGTTTTTTTTTAATACTCTCTTTTATAACTGACATATCTTTAAAAACAATAAGCTGTGTTTTCGTTTTTCTGTGGAAGTTGGGAAGTTGTCTTCCACATTTTTTCGCAATTAGTATTCAAATGTGCTCTGTTTTCCTTTTGGAAAATATTATATCAAAATCTATGAGTTCATGACCTTAGTTATTCCATTACAAATATCCTGTAGAGGAGAAGCTTCCTGAAAAGAACAATATGTAGTTTTAATGCCAAGTAGGTGAATCATCAGAGTGAAATCTCCTTGCTTTTGATGAATTAACTGAAAGATGGTGGCAAGCTTTAATTTGCTAATATGTGCTGTATGGATTCACATAAGGGAAGAAGTTTAAAAAAGGCAGATTCTCACTAAAAAATAGTCAGCTCACAAATGGAAAGAATCATATTCTCCTTATATCGGCTGAAAATTTGAATTGAAGATAACTACATAGCTCTCATGGAAGCAGATCACTCAACAGTATTAGGTAATACATTCTTAATAACAGCATTGTACATAATTACTGTCTTCTATGGAATAGAGGGAAGTGAAACTGTAGGCGGTTTTGAAACAGTTTAGATAAAAAATGCAATGTAAACAATTTTGCTTCTTTTTTTTTCAAATTTCTTTCTAAATTCTTATTCTGCGTATAGGTCTGTGATGTTGGGACCTTTTAACTGAAGTCAGCATATAGGACTGAAGTGATATATCAGGAATTAAATAATAATTGTAATATGGAAAGGGAAAAACATTGGGGAAAGCATGGCTGAGTAATAGGGGAAGTACTTGAGCTACTGAAGCTCTCAGTTGGTGAAACATGGATTTTGTACTGCAGCTTCTACTCTTATGCCCTTCAGCCAAACACCATCTTGACAGCTTGTTCCAGCTCAGTGCTTTTCACTATTCTTTTGTTAAATATAATAAATGCTTTTTTTCCAAATGAAAGAGCATTTGAACATGCCCTGTTCTCAGTCCACAGTGACCTTCTGCCTATGTTCAGGTATTTTCTGCATATTTCCTACCATAAAATCATAGCATCTTTCCTAATTGCTTATATAAAAAACAATCGTGACATCACAGTGAAGTAAATGAACAACATTTCTTCACTGTTGCAGCTACATTCCAAGGATTCAAGGCAAAAATCAGCATTTCGTGTGACGGGCCCTGGTATCTGAGAGTGGGCATGGAAGAAAGGAAGAAGAGCCAGGTTTGCACAGCTCCAAACAGGTACAGAGATGCATCTGTGTAACTTTGATGCATGCTAAGGCTTACTGTGAATTCTACTTACTAAACCTTAAGTCAGCAATGATTAGGGTTTTGTTCAAAGTAAATATTTTTTTTCATGTGATCCAAATGCTCCCTTGGGATCAGTGTCTCATCCAGTGTGTACCAGAATAGCTTTGTCAACTTCACTAGCACTCCATTGTTTGCATAAGGTGGAAACCTGTCTCCGAGACTGTCAGACTGCTGTGGGAGACATGTTCATAGTTTTCTTATAAATCGAGATATGCAAATATATTAATCTAAAACACAAGACCAAAATGTAATATGTTAACAACTTCACGTTATGGCGTAGTAGCGTGACCCTGAAACAACGTAAGTACGTCTTATGACACTTCTATGGAGGGAGAAAACCTGCACACATCATGTATTAGTGACTGGCAGCTTTCAGGATCTCCTGAACTAAATTTACATCAGTGTCACACTTAACAGTTTGACCTTGTGGACTGTCACAGAATCACAAGGAAGGAAACTCTCAATATTGTCTAGTCCAATATCCCTGCCTGAGACAGGGTCAGCAGAGCAGGTTGCCCAGGGTTGGGTTCAGTCGGGTTTGGGCTATCTCCAAGGAGAAAAAACCTCCACATCCTTTCTGGAAAACCTATTTTAGTGTTAAACTACTCTCACTGTAAAAAAAAAAATAGTTTTCTTATATTCAGGTGAAACTGTGAGTTTCCTGTGCTCTTTGCCTGTTCACCTGTTATTAGACAACAATCAGAAGAGTCAGTCTGGTTTACACCCCTCATCAGGTTTTTATAAACATTGACTAAACCCACCCCACCTCCCCAAGCTTTCCCACAGCCTGGCTAAACAATCTCAGCTCACACTTGTATTTTGAGGTGGGCCAGCCTCCAGACACAGTTTCTTGGAGCTGCAGACAGCCACTCCTGAACTCCCCTCTGCTCCAAGGATGCTCCCCTCCGTGAATTTAAGACCTTAGCCTTCAATTATACGATGGAGACTGAAAAATTTACTAAGTAAAATATGCTGTGTCTGTGGAAATATATATACTGTTAAGCACAACTAGAAGCCAAAAAAAACCACCATCCCAATATAAACTGAACAAGTAGTCATAAACACCATGGGTTTTATAATAATTTCAGGGGTTTGAGTGTTGGTGTAAAATATTTTAAGATTTCCTGAGAATATTTATTATCTTATGAAGTGGAAGTTCTGCAACAAAATTAGAAATTCATGAAGTAAAATAAAATTCAAATTTTTATGTAATATTTATTTACACTCTTTTATGAAATTACTTATGCTTAGCTACAGCATGAAGAAATGTTCTCTGTGGCTCTACATTAAGAAAAAAAGAAAAAAATTGTAAACTTTCTGTATTCCAATTCAGTTGCTTTGCAAGTATCAAAATCAAAGTTTAAGAGTTACAAAAGTACGTTCTTAATAAAACAGTTGCACTGAGTTTGTTATTTCTGGAAAAGATGGCATTCAGAAATGTGTTTAGACTAGAGACAGCTGCATACAGCAGATAGAAGTTGAGGAAATGAGGTTTAGGAAACAGTTGTAATATCTCTCCTTCCCTCTTCCATCTCAGTGTGTAAGGAGGGAGAAGGAATTTGTCATCTCTGCTCCATGAATTGGTTGGCTTCCCTCCATGTGAGCCGTGGGAGGAGCGTGCTGCAAAGTGAAACACACATGCAGTGAGGGACCAGCAGCAGAGGAGTAATTTAATTCAAGCCAAGCTATTTCTTTTCCTTTTGTATAAAAAACCCCCTGAATTTCAATGTGTGATCTTTAAAACATTTTTCTACTGGAATGGAACTTCTCTCTATAAAAGGTAGGTTTTTCTTATCAAGCTCCTTCATCCGTGTGACAGGTATTTAGTACGTAGCTATAAAAAGTAACTTCAGAGACCGGAGTTGTGCATTGCTCATTTATGTTGGTGAGAATATTTCTTGCAGTACTTCCTTGAAGGGAAGTCTGTAAATTGTGCCCTCCGAAGTGCAGTTCAATTGCTGCAGTGTTCAGACTCTGTTCGTAGCTCAGCAACATTTAGGCCCCTCACCATTTGTGCTGAAAGTGAACGTTTCCTGGGCATGAGACATGATGGAATTATCCAGGCTGACAGACATCCTGCAAATATGGTGCAACTCTGTAGGATTCTTAGGGATATTTAGGGAGAGATGAAAGCAAGAATAAGTAATAGGAAGGTACAGGAGATTAAGCAAATGGAAAGGATATTGGAAAACAATGGCAATCTCTAGGGAACCTTTACATTGTAAAGTTGTGGATTCATCATTTTGTTTTATTGGCAATTACTAGGTCCTAAGTATAGCAGTAAAATATATGATGTATTCATGAATATATTCATAGAGCAGGTTTAATTATTGTAGGACTGCAGTGATGTTTCATTCAAATTAAACTGAACTGTCTTACATGTATTGACATGGGAGGGAAATTGAATGAATGTTTAATATTGTTTAAAAGTCTAAATGTACTGAACTTTATTAGTCAGACACTGGATGCAAAATTATGACCAGGTTAAATTTTCATAACTATGACTATCTGAGTCACAATCCTGTTAGCTTCAGAGCATTTTTCATTAATGGAAGAGGTAGCATGGTGTGGAACTTTAGGTTGTTGAGAAAAATCAGGATTTGAAATGTTCCCTTTTTATTTGGTAAGGTGTGTACTGAAGTATGTCCTTTCTGACAGGCAGAATAAGTCCACTGCAATGAAGGATTCTTTGTAAAAGGATAGAAGTTAGTTTAGATTATACACAGTCAGTCAGTCTTCTGGGACTATTATTGGGAAGAATTTAGAGCTGGCATTATGAGGTGATGAATAGTAAGTATAATACCCTTCCTGGACACCTGATTCCATTCTGCCCTCTGTATTTATTAAGTTCCTGTAAAGTACAAAGAGTTTCCATATGTTTTCTTTCCAAAAAGAATTCCAAGCAATCATATTATTTT
This sequence comes from Falcunculus frontatus, assembly GCA_013398115.1. Classification (NCBI taxonomy): domain Eukaryota; kingdom Metazoa; phylum Chordata; class Aves; order Passeriformes; genus Falcunculus; species Falcunculus frontatus. The sequence goes on from VZRV01010417.1 coordinate 253,039, forward strand.
CCCACAGAGATACTTTTTTAGAATTGCTTGTTTTCATTTTTGGTTGAGTTTTTTTTATACCACATACATCCCTTAGATTTTATTTTTCATAAAACTTATTGGAAAACAGTGTTAAGGTATTATCTGAAACTAATAATATGTTTGGTTTTTTTTAATACAGTGAAAAAAGGAAGGTTACATGAAACAACTGGTAAGTCTGGTTCCCCCTTCAATTTCTGCTTTACATTTTTCTTTCTTAGACATGGAGTTCTGTAGCACGCTGAAGAATCATTTAAGCTTGGGACTACTTTGACGCGTTGGATCAACAGTACAGTACAAAATAAATGTAGAAAGAATTATGCATCTATTTTAAAGATCAAATTATCAACCAAAGTTGTGAGCTGAGACAGTTTGTAATTTTAAGTTATGAAATGTTAGTGTCCCACAAACTAGTGATATTTAAAATTTATTTCCACTAAAGCAAATTTTTACATAGTTTGGTGACCTAAATGTGTCATCAGTCAATAGAAACTTTTTTTAGTTAAGGAGAGTACAGTACTTTAGCTTAGCCATACTTTTTATTTTTCATGCTAGAAAAGGAGCTGCAGAAAGACACCGGGTGATTTGGTTTGATCATCTGGTGTGGCACATAGTAACATGAAACTTTCAAATGGGAAATAAATTAGAGTTGAATATGAAATAATAGAACAGTGAAACAGACTACCATTAAAATTGTGTTTTTAAGTTTCTACCTTGTAATTTATGGCTTCATTTAAAGGAGATACCTTTTAGTTATGAGGGAGGTTGGTATTGTAGTTTTAATTTATATGGGTGCTCTGAATGGCTGAAGCTAAACATTGTAGGTTGCCATTTTTCAGCCAAGTAATTCATAATTCTGCTGAAAATTTCTCAAACCTTAAGTTGCAAGTTCTCCCAACTATAAAGAAGTTTTGTAACTACAAAAGATTTTGCAAATTTTGTGGTTTGTTTACCTCAGTTACACAGAATGGTAGTGTGTGAACCATGCATTGTTGATGCTATTTCTCACAAATAAGTCACCAGACTTCTGAATTCATATTGACTTGGTCACATTTTTTCAGTATAAAAACAAAGTCGTGTTTGAGAAGACTGGTGCACTGAGTTATAGAAAATAAATAGATAACATTGGCCATTATTGACTTTGTTTATTAAAAAAATAGTTTCCGTTACGTGATATCTTTAGTCCTTTGGTCAAATATTGTAATCGCTCCTGATCAATAAGATCTGCATGCAGGATGTACACAGCCAACACTTCTGCTTAACACCTCCTGTTAAGTGCAGTGTAATTTGAGACAACCTCTTCAGTCATCTGCTGTAGACAGTGACAGCTTCCCTCCAGCTCAGGGTGTTTGATTGACCTGTGGTAACACGGACAGCTCAAAAATTCTGTTCTTGGCTACGTCTTGTGTATATATATTTTGGCAGTAGTTCTATTAAAAGAAGAAGTCTTTTTTTCAGTCGTATATCAATGTTGATCCTTTTCTAGGATGCTGGAGGGTAGAGAAGGATGTGTTACATGCATGCAAGCTAAAAAGCCGTGTTCATTGAGATGATAGAATATGCCTTTGAAGCCTTAGATTCCTGTATTAGGCCCTACGGGATAGAGCTTTCCCTCAGTTCTTTTGCTTTTTTCTGTCATTGATATTTTCAAGCACTTTGAAATTTTAAAAATTTTATTCTTTTTGCTGATTAGGTCCGATTTTATGAATACTCATACTGTACCTTTACAGAGGCATTTTCAAAAATCTATGAGTTCATTTGAGACTGAAACCCATTTTTCTGTTGCATCTATACACAGAACTAGATTCATGCACAAAGACTGAATTACATATTACAGGTCTATGGCTATGCCTTAATTGGACATGAAAGCCCATTAGCCAGTCCCCAATATTATCATATCAATTAAAAGGCAAAAAAAAAAAAAATCCTAATTTGCAGAAAAGGAGTGTGTACTGGTTTCTTGAAAGAGCTGCCAGAGAGATTGATAAACAGTAAAAAGCTGTGTCTGGAAGCTGATCTTTAAAATACTCACATTTCTGATTATGCTCTGTCCCACCTGACATGGGCAGAGATTTTTCTGTCATAATCCTACTAAAAGGAACAAGAATTTCCTTGTTCAAATCCACATATTTGACTCACACCTCTTAGTGGAGGTGTGTATGAAGTATGAGTTAAACCCTTGCTGCCATATGGTTGCATGTTTTCAGCTTCTCGGAAGAACTAAAGTGGGGTTTAATGTGCTGGTTATTTCTTTTTCAGACACATCCAAAACCTATGTTGTTTTAAAAGTCCAAAATTTAAAAAGCACTACAGTAGATAGAAGAGGAAGTGAGCCTTGCTGGGAACAAGACTTCATGTTGTAAGTAAAAGGGAATTCTTCTAAATAGATTTTGTTGTATCTTTGCTGTATTTGTAGAAGTGGAACAATTTAGTGCATGTGAGGTCATGTACAGACCACAAAAGCAAGGAAAAAGTATCCAGCTCAGAGAAAAGGTGCCAGACCAGCTCTGGGGAACAGAACTAAAATTAATTTTGCAAGCCACATGGCAGATGAAAGTCAGCAGTCAACAAGGGGAAGAATTTGTCTCCAAATTTAATTTCATATGATGTTTTAGGAATACAGGAATGAGACAATAAAGAACTCAAACTGATCCTCGCACAACCTGATTTTTGTTCTCTCAACTTCATTATGAATGACTCATAATTTATGCATTAATTTATCTACTTAACTGCAGTTTAGGTAGTTTCTGTATCATTGACCCATACAGATTCTCACTTCTCTCTGCAGATCTTTGTCCACTTCACTCTCCATCTTGTTATTCAGTTGTTACTGTTCTCTTTTCTGTAGAGCCTTATATACACCTCACTGGCCAGGAGGGTCCAAACGCTTCTACACTGACTGACATCCTGAGGAAACCTGCTTTCAACTGTCCCTTCCAAAGCAGCTAAGCCCAATTAATATAATCCCATTAGATTCTGAGTTAATACATCAATCTCCATCATTTTTGGTCCCTCCTTTTTCCCTGCACAAATCTTTCTCTGTCATCACATCCTTGTTGTCAAAACATAAATTTTATTCCTGAGGTCTACAGATGGTTGAAATATTTTTATGAATTTAAACATTTAATTTGCTTTAGCTATTTTTATGAAGAATGTCCTTTTTACAATTTTGGTTTTTTCTGTCCAAGTATTTTAATATTTTGTTGAAAGAATGAGTTGGTTTGCAACATTTTTCCATACTTTCTGGTTATCAAAACATATAAATATATTTTGATTGTATGCTGAAACTGACATTTTGATTGAAATAACTCACTCCTCCCTAATTTCATTTTATTCTATATTAAAAATGGAATTTCTAAAAGCTTCTCCATTTTTCCTTCCTGGTTATTTCACATAATACACGATGTTCTTAATCTCATTTTAGGGCCTTATCTTCATCACAGTTTTTTTCTGAAGTTAATTGAATTTGGAATATCCTTTTGGTTTCATGCAACTGATTTCTTGAGAGCTATAGCAAACTGCTGTCTTGCTTAGCTGGAGACTCTGAGTAGCTAAAGAACCTGTTACATTAGATCCACTTATGTACCTTCTTTACATGACATTCTCTGCATAGATACATTGACATATCATAGAAGTGATCAAAAAATCTGACTTCTGACCACATCAGACTAATCTTAATCTGGGGCTAGTTCCTTGCCAACTCCCTGGTCACCAGGCTTCTCCAACAGACTGTTCAGAGCCACTGCCTGAATTATCCAAAGAGGAGGATCATATCTGGCTTTGAAAATGTTAAGGAAAGTTACTATGAATAGCTTGTCTTTTTAAACACCCTTTTTATACTGCAGCTTTCTCTTGCAGAAAAGGTAGTTGTGATTCAGTGTAGAGGAATCGTTGCTCTATGATAATACTCTGTGATCATGATTATTTCAGAACTTTACTCATTTAGACACAATAATTCTATATACCATTGGGCATGGAATGGATGACAGTGTAAAAATATCTCAGGAAGTAGATCAATTAAACTTCAGCACTTGCCCTGTCTGTTACCTTTCAGGCAGGAGGCAATTAAAACACATTTTAAAGTGAGTGTGTGTAACCTAACCTCTAAATTTTCCTGAGGAATGTGTTATACTATTATTTGATACATTTGATTTGCTGTTGTTTAAATGCTTTTCATCATATTATATGTAAATGAGTGTTCCATACCATCATTAAAAATGACCAATTCATTAGGATTATTTTCTTCATTTGCAGCGTACTAATTACCAAAGAATACTAAACCACTTCTGTAGCAATTCCATTACGAGGTTGCTGTAGCTCCCTCTGCTGCCTACTCATCTATACAACACAGCAGACTTTGAAAAGGGACTATAAACAAGCATTTACAGATATATTTATTTAGATTTTGATAAGTATACTATAGTTCATTATCTTGGGGACTCTCACTCCATCTCTTCCAGTAAAAACTGTGTTCCATTACCTGCAGATATTACCAGCTTGCGTTTTAAAATTGCGTGTTGCCTAACCTTTCAATCTGCAGTTCCACTGTTCCGTTGTCAGTTTCGAAGTTGGGGTCCAAAAATACTAGAAGATAAAAATTTGCAATTGGTCTTCCGTAACATATTTGTAAAGAGAAAAGCTGAATAAAACAAAAATTCAATATATCTGTGCAATTGCATAAAGCAGTACAGCAGAAAATCAGACATTGATGCAGGATGGTTTTGGAGAGCAAGGTGCTGAGTTAAGTAGCTGTCTCGGGGGTGGCACCCTTTGCCATTCTCTGATTTCTCTTGTTTTCTTCTTGATGACTTTAAGTACACAGTAATGCTCTGTGGTACCCCACACAAATAAGTTGAAGATGAGTTTTACTACTTAAAATAAATGGAGATTACATACAATGAGTCACAGCAGAGACACCAATACCTACTTTATTATATTTTTCATATTTACAGAAGTGGTCTGTAATGGGGAACATTCCCTGAGGAAATAACCTCTCTCTTAATATTAATTCAATGTCATGGGGGGCTCGTATGGCCTGGTAAAATTTAATTTTAAATTCTTGCAAAGTAGGGTTGTGATATGGTATTTTTTTTTGGTCAAAACCAGCTAGTAATAAAATGCATATATGCTATAATTAGAACTAAAATAGCATCTGGATCTGCAGCTTTTGAAGTTGGGAGTTGTTTTCCCATTGCTCCAGCAGAACTGTCCTCATCATTTTGTGAGGGCAATCCTGAACAGTAAGATTTGAGATTTGGCTTGTTCAGTCTAACGTTTGTGTTTGTCCTGCTAGCTTGTATTTTACAAGTATACTGAAAAACCCCCACCTCTGTATCTACTGTAAGAAGATAATAACTTAATAATGAGTTATTATGATATTGCTGAGCAGTTGAGATTGCATTTTCAGTTTAATGATTTCTGTATTCATTCTTTTTAGTGAAATCTGTGCTGATGGAAAGGGCTTCATTATAGAGCTGTGGAAGAAAGGCTTGCTCTGGGACAGCATTTTAGGAGTTTTATGGATTCCCCTTGCCACTGTGGAATATGCAACAGATGTAAGTTGACTTTCTGTGGAAATACAAAACACTGAGTAAAATTTAATAAATTTTCCATTCTTGGACTCCCCAAATACTGCAACAACAGTTGTGATCAATGCACATTTCTACCTCCATTGCTTCAGTATGGGATACTAAGGCATGATGTACATGTGACTCTCCAAGTGACAGCTGACATGCATTAGCCATATACCCTGGAGAAATGGCTCAGATCCTGGGCCAGGTATAATACAGAAAGCGAGTTAGGGTCCATCAGCACTCAGGAATGATTAGGGAGGCTGGGATGGTTTGCTTTATACGATTAGAGTGGAAGAATTCTAGACCAAGTTCCATGGTCTTCATTTTGTGACCTTGGGTAAATCTCTATTAAAATGGGCAAATTACTGTTGTTCTCTTTCTAATGGGAATCAACCACTGTCTGAAAGAGGAAACCAGAAATGTGCCCTGTGGTATTACGGAAGAAATTAATAGTACAGTGAGAGCATAGAGAAGGATGAGTGGGGAAACTGAGTCAATGCAAAAGTCACTTGGCCACCAGAATGACCATACTTGCTCTCAGTAGGGTATAAAATAAAGAAAAAAGGTTTCTGGGAGTGTGGAAATGCTGAAGCAAACTGCAATTGCTGAAAATTTTTCTAGATTCAGAAAAGGTAAGAGGTACCTTATTCTAATAATCCATGATTCTCCCAATCATAAATATGCTTTCCCATTCATAGTCCATGGAGGCTATTTTTAAAGAAGTAACTGTGAATTAGAGAAGATTAATTCAGTCTTTGCAAATAAAAATCATTTGCCTTCTTTAATATTTCTAAAACACGTAAAAGGCAATTGAAGATGGGGTAAAGGTAAGAAAATCAGGGAATAACTTCCTGCAGTATCTCATCAGACTCTGTAGCCATTTTTTTACAGGAACTAATACATATTAATATATACATTGAACTGACATTTCAATGATTCTTCTCAGAAAATGGAAGCAGGGAAAGAAAGTAATTCCTGCTTAAATTAGAAGTTGCTCTGTATCACAGCTGCCAAGTGCCATTTCAAGCCCCAGGGCAAGTTGTTCTGCTCTGCTGCCCAAGCTGTTGCTGGGTTACAACTTGCTGACACAGAGGTTGTGGCTTACTTGTAAATACTGAAACTTTAAACAAACAAAGATGTAAGATAAGAGATTGTTTCTTGATTTCTTCAGATCCTCTAAACCTTCATTTATAATTAGTCCACTGTGGAACTTTCCTAGTTATTTATCCTCCTGGTCTTAACCCTGCAGTTGTGTTCTGGGCTTTATAACTCAGAAATTACCTACAAGGGAGCATTACTTTAGAAGCTCTTTTTTGGCTTGGTTATTAACTTAGATGGATTGTTTCAGTCTTGCTGGAGTGTACTTGTTTGGCACCAGTTCAAAGGCAAACTGGAAAATCTCACTTGATGGGAATAATTTTCAATGTTCGTATTTGTTGTGTCTTAATCATCTGACAACCTTAATGTCTATTTGTCTATACTGTAGTGGAAATGTTATATTTTGAATTTGATGACTGAGAAAACTTGATGAAGTTCTAACTAATATAGAAACAAAAGCTGAAAAATGCTATAATGGTGTTGTAAAGGAACCCGTATTGACTTAGGGGAGATTTCATTCAGTAAAAAGTAGATAATGTTGTAAATCCTGCCCAGGTAATTTCCATAACCTGTTTTTCCTAGGAAGGCCCAGGTTCCTGGTGGAGATTGCATTCTGAAGTAATAAAAAATGGAAGTGAGATTCAAGGCACAAAAACACCAACTTCTCATGAGATCTTACTCGATATCTACTTTGCATTACCATTTGGTGAGTTACAGATTAAGGTCCAGTATTCCAGATGTTCTATTTCTCTCTAAGCTCCTGAAATACAACAACAAATAGCAATTTTTCTATGGAACCTTAAATGCCTATTCATCACTGGGGCATTTCCATAACTGGTAGTTGTTACTGGTAAGTAAGAATCACATCCCACAGGGAGCTGGAGGAGCAGTTTCAGTAGTTAATGTTCATCCACATGTGCATTGCAGAGCTAAAGAAGGAAGTACCTCCTTAAGGGTCAGTGCTGTGTGTTACAGCTCTGCAGCACATCAGCTTTGACCAGATGTTTGCACTGTGTAAGTTTTGGGAAAATCCAGGCCTTCACAGCATTTTTTACCTTCCTAGGAAAGGTTGTCTGCCTTTATTTTTAGTGCATATGAAGATGGAAACTCTGTATTTATACACGTATACGTATGTGTATATGAATGTTGTATATATGAAGTTAGAAATGGAAACTGAACTTCAAATTATACATCACCACACATTATTTCCAGATATAATACAAAGAGATTGATTATCAATCAGTCTATATGGCATGGTCTATCTCAAATAAGTTCACAAACATAATTTATCTTAACATTTTACTCTTTAAATAGTCTAATGAACTGTGTCTAAAAAGATTCATCCTAAAATTTATGCAAGAATAAAGTAAAAAAAAAAGTGAAGAAGTGTGAATAAGAAACTATTTGAAAAGAGGACTAGAAGTTATACCAAAAATACGCTCTTTGGCTGCCTAATGTTCTTTTTAAAATGCATTGTCTTTGATTAACCTTGGTAAATTGTTTTTGGGTGTAGTCTGCATGACTACACTCCTGTTAATACATGAAGTGGAATGCATATCTTTTCACAGAGTGACTGTGGACTATTTCAGTTACTTAAAAGTTACAACAGGGCCTACTTTTTTTTTTTTCTTTAAACAAAAATTACTTCTTCTTTACTACTTGGCCAATAAAATTTCAAAAGATAACCTCTTCCCTAGTTGCATTCTGGTTTTTGTTTGCTTTGGTTTTTTGGTATGTTGAATTAGCAGAATGTTTTAAGTATGTCCTTACATAGTTCCCGTATTTGGAAAGCTAGTGTGAATCTGGTATAGGAACTCTAATTGTGTGTTTACAAGATGTAAGTTCGCATTGTTGGCAATTTCAGGCTTCTACTTGGAGAGAGTGTTGGTTTGCGTGTTGAAGTTTGTGTTCTGTTTTCAAACAAATATGTTTGAAAATGTTCCAAAGACAGTCCCTGGGACTGTGGTCGCAGAGCACTGTGGAAGTCCTGTAGAGGTCACTCTTACACTGCAGTTTTCTTCACTGAGGAAGGAATTCAAAAGCATTATGTCTCAGTTATTGAGAAAGCCAGGTTTATCCTCTACCTGGGGTTTGACGAGGGCATTTTCATTACTTATCCTGTTGAATGACTCAGCTCAGCTATGAGCACCTGAGAATCTTTCCTTGACTATTGGAATCACTACAGCCTCTTTATTATGACAAATTACACTGGAAGGGTAGAAGACTGCGGTTACTTTTGACAATTCCTGAAAGATGTTAGTTTGAGAATGCCAGATAATGGGCAGAAATACAAGATCCTTCCATGCTGCTTTAATAGCCTGACTTCATTTGGACTTGAAATCCTACATGTAGTAGCATTATTGATGTGTTCTCATCAGTAACTCAGTGCCTTTTCTAGAAGTATCATCTAATATCAGTTGTGGTAGCAATAAAGTTGCCATTTCACCACTGCCACCTAGACTGAGTTCCATTAAAAGGCTGCTAAGTAAAATGAGAACCTACTATATTGAAAATTCTACAAGCAAAGTCACAGTAATAAAATACTGAATTTAGATAAACACTACAGTTGGATTACAAATATTTTTAATGTTTCTAAAAGTCAAGTTTTTTAAAGGGTAGTCAGGGGTTTATGAAATATGATAATTTTCCTTCAAATTGATTTGGTCTGTCTTGTAAGCGACAACAGAAGAAAATTTAAATGACATGTCTTATTTTTTCCTTGAATTCAGCGTTACAGATATGTAGCTTGCTCTTTAACATTATTATACCTTACATAAAGAGCATAAGCTAAAGAAATTAAAGATAATTTTACTGAAGTAATTGGTAATAGCTCATTTGGGAAATCATTTGTGTGTCTTGGGAGCTAAGATGTCATTTTGCCAAGAAGCCTACTGAAAGTCAACAGAACTTTTCCCTCATTAATAATTTTGGAAAATACCATGCAGAACTCATGTCTTAGGCTTGGTTGAAATTCAACTCATTATCACATTTTTCATACACATTAATTAGCAAATGAAGTAACAAGAACAAAGTAGCAATGATGAGATTAATCCGTGTTTCTGCATTAGTCACCGTACTAACGCACTGATACAGCAAGGGATTAGCAAATGAGAAAATTAATTGTTCTGATACAAGTCTGATCAGCATAAACCAAGGTCCTGGAAAATCATAATAGACTGAGTGGGAAAACTCATGCATCAAAGTATAGCATTCTAAGTACAGACCACTTTAGTTAGTGTAATAATTCACATATACTTACAACCTAAAAGTTTGCATTACCATATGCAGTAGGAAAAGCAAAAGATCCTCTTTTCCCGAGTGTTACTTTTATCTTCTGCATGTTTCACAACAGTGCTGCATTCACTTTGAGCAAAAGACATGACATAAATTTTTGGCAGCTTGCCTGGTGTTGGTAAACAATGTGATGGAAAATAAATCAAAGCATCGTTCCCAATATGTAACCAAAACTTTAAAAATGGAAAAAAGAGATGGGCACACAAATTCTTATCATCGTGGAAGAAAACTTCCTCACAACTGCGGTCAGATCATGAACCCTCTCCCTCGCTAAAGCTAATAGAATCATTTTAGAGCAAAATGTTCTTCAGGAAATCAGTTTTTACTTCCAGTTGCAGATGAGACTTCTCATGTTTCTCCCAAGAGCCTAGAACTTGGGGGGAAAAAAAAAAATCGGTTCTAGGCCAATAGCATGTGGAATTAAAGTAGAGCCTGATTCCGTACATAAAGCACACACACAAAAACCCCCACAGAACCAAAATCCAATCAAACAAAAAAAACCAAATCTCGGAATGCTGTACATGGACCCATAAGAAATGCATGGCAAGTTCGACTGGAAAATTAGAAAGATCAATTTTCTTCCCAATCCAGCAATAGGGCATTTTTTAAACTGTGAAATGAACTTTGTATAACAAGAAGGTAACTGGTTTAGGCCTCTCAAAGTTTTTAGAGTAACAATCGGAAGATCATCTTGGAACTCTTTCTGCTGTTCTTGTAATAAATTATTTAATCATTATAATGTTTGCAATTGATTTGATAATTCCCAAGATAGATCTAATGAATTAAGTTAATTAGTTTTATGTGTACTTCCTCTTTTAGAAGTAAAATGGACCGAAAGATTTCTAGCAGCTTTTTCCTTCTCTACAGATACGCATACAGATTTGGATTGCAGAGGTTGGCACAGAGGGACACCCCTCCAATGTACAAGACGTTTACATCAAGGTACAAATGACAGTCAGTCATCCATGGAAAGCGGGCTCAGCATACAAGAAAGCAAACTAAGGTATTTTATCAGATGTGTGGTATCATTTGTTCATTTTTAATTTTTTTTAAATGTCTGAATGTCAGTGTGATATATATAAAATTATTTTAAGCAAGAACTTGACTGAAAGTTTCTTAAAATTATAAAGAAAATCCAGGTATTTATTAGCTTTTCTATGTTCTTTTATGGCAACTACTTGTGCACCTGTCCTGTTCTCACCCTTGGGCATGTGTCTACATAGGGTCCAGCTATTCCATAGTGATCTTCTGAAAGCTTAAGAAAGGAAAGGAAGCAGCTCCTGACATGATTTGGGTGTTGTAACTATTTGATTTCATCTAGAAAGCAGGAAAGACATTTGATTCCATTTTTGAAGCTAGTATATTTACCTAGACAGGCTGCCTCCATTTCTGGAAGTTTTCCAGAAAAGAATGAATATTTTCTCTGTTTGTTTTGAACAAACAGGAATGCAGTGGGGAAAAAAAAAGGAAAGATAACTGCTGTCTTTCTGCTTACCTGAGTGTGGGAAATGATGATGCATAATGGTGAAAGGGGCAAGGAAATAAGGTGGCAACAACTGTATTATTTCTCTGCCATCACCTTCTGCTGAGTGGAGTTGAATGTTCAGGAGGGAGCCCATTCAGCCTCTAAGAGCACCACTCAGCAGTGGTCTTGGAGCAGAGGGAACTTTCTGTGTGTTGGATTAATCACTTCTCTTCCCTTCTTTTGAAAGGCCAACGGGAAAAGAAAGGTTCCCTCTACTGTTCTTTCGCTTTCTCTCAGCTGTCACAGACTGTATTACATTTCATTCATGGTGTCCTTTATCTGTAGCTGTGCAGGAAAGACACTGTGAGCAGCTGACACTCCAAAAGGTGTTCTGTCTTGATGAGGGGTAGAGCAGGCTCTTGGGAAAGGCAGTAAGGATATTTGGTGTGTCAGGCACTTGGCTCATCTTTAAATTGTGTCTAACAGCAGTGGTACTAGAAAATTAGCTCAAACACAAGAGAAAATATGATAAAAACTCTTACATTATTAAGTTATGTATTCTCTGAGGCAATAACATCTTGATGCACTTAAATGACCTTTTCATGTACTCTAAAAAAGCAGGGTCCTGGTGCATGTAACTTCAACACAAAAGTAGGAAATAAACGAGTCTGCAAAAAACTCAAGCCCAGGGATGGAGTCAGTCAGAGACTGCACATGGACAAGGTGCCACAGCATCGCTTGGGTGCTTGTCAGCCCCAGCCTGTTTACATTTGCTAGTCAGTCCTTGCAGGGTATTTACAGAGAAGTACAAGTGCTTCCTTAGGGTGAGAGCTGTCAGCAGCCTTCAGAGCCTTCAAGAGCTGTTTCTCTGTACTTTTCTAAGCACATGTCCAGTCATTAGCATATCATCTGTGCTGACGTGTCATTTTCAGCAGAGATCTGAGCCTCTGAGCAGGTTAAGCTGAACCGAAAGAAGCTAACCCAATGTGACTGTGGAATTCTTTCCTTTATCTCTGTACCAAATAATTTTACTGAAATTAAATGAGCTTTTACTGTACTAAATTGAGGGTCAGCACTGAACTACAAGATACTATTTTTAAATGAAAAGTTCTTTTATTAGGTAATAGGTATTTTCAAGATTATTTGAGAGGTATTTTCAAAGATTCTGAGCAGAAAGATGGCCATTGTTTTAAAGCTTAATTATAAAGGTGTATTTATTCCAAATAACTGCATTTGTACTAAAAATCTGAGAAGGTAGAGAAGTAGATGAGACTATTTGTTTTGAATAGCTGTATTAAGCACCAGATTTAATTGTCCTGTAAATATATAAGTATTAATGTGAACAGAATTTCTTCCTTATGTTTTTCTTTCCACTGATACTTATTTACCAGTTCTTTGTTTATGTACATGAGTGGTGTTTATGGCTGCTGACTTTAGGTGTAGACTGATGACTAATTAAGTGTAACTGATTAACTTTTTCCATAAAGCAAAAACTCACTAAATCAGAATTTGGAGGATGTGGTAAATGATTAAGTGGTCTTTTGTTAGAGCAATATATTTTCTCCTAGAGGCTTAAAAAAACCCAACAAAAACAGACAGATAGACAGAGAAGGGGAAAATACTGGCATAAAAAATCCCCAATCATCTGAGTTGTTCTCCAAATAATGTAATTAATGAACGAATCACTGCAAAATTTTAAAATTTGCAATCAAGTATTTATTATATACTTCATCCCACTTCTCCATAGTGGCCATAGAATAAATCAGATGGTTCACTCTTTGTGTATTATCAGTGTCCAGTGCTGAATGCTGCTACTCGCAGGAATAATGATTTCATGGTCAATCTCTGTGGTACTGCTGAGGTAGAAATAATGTTACTGTATATCCAGAATAGCCAAAAATTTACAGGTATGTCTGTCAACCATAAACTAAAGTGAACAGCATAAAATTGATTCAGGGCATTTCCAAGAAAAGCAAAGGGGAACAAATATTTCTTTTGAAAAACAACCAACTAACCCCAAAACCTACGGAAGTACAGCAATAGGGACAAGGATTTTTCTTTTAAAAAGAATATTAATTTGTCCTGTGATACTTGTTTTCTCTATAGAATTGTAAATAAATCATTGAACAAGGAGAAAAAAAAAATTATTACATTAAAAAAAACCCAACTAAAAATCCATTATTTAAATGGATAATAAACAATGTATGTTTATTTCTTTCTACCTACATAGGCCAGATGAGTAGATGTTATACATACGTACACAGGAAAAGAAGGAGGGATGTGCTCCCCACAAAACTACGCTAGACCTACATCGTATTGACAAATTTAGGGTTGATTATCGTGTTCTAGAATGTTTGGCTTTAACAGTGCTTCCTCTTTTCTAATGGTTTGGGTGACTGTAACTGCTGTGTTAAAAGGAGATATATTACTAAAATTGGACTTCATGACCGGCAGCCACTTGCAATGCTGATTTTAATGTAATATTCATTAAACTGGTATTAATTAAAACAAAGTAGTGATTTGTGACAGTAAAATGCAGACTTATCTTCAAGTGGATGAAAACTGAAAAGAAAGCTTCAGTGTGATAGTCTTAGAAGTTTCCTTACTCCTTGAATATCATGAGCATTAAATGGCCTTTTAAAAATGTAATTAATCTTTCCTGGTTTTCCATACAGAGAGAAGCAAACAATTGCTGAGGTCTAAATTAATTTGAAGTGATCAGTTTACAGCCATTTTTCCAGTAACCTGTTTCATTATTCACGCCTAGCTAACAGAAAAAATGATAGGCAAGCATAAAATTATTTCTAAACCATGAAAATTTCCACCTCCACCTCTTGGCTACAGGTTATGAACTCCTTAAACTAAAGGCATATTTCCATACGTAGCCATCTGTTTAAACAGATAGTGTTTGAACATATAAGTTTGTTTTCTGTTGTGATCATTCAATGAGAGATTCCTCAAAGTTAAATTCTAGATTAGCTAAGCTTAACTGATCTTCTGTAACATGTTATTGCTTTATATTTACTGCCAAAAAGAAATAAGGTCCAGGAGAAGAAAAGAAAGAGGCAGGCTAACAAAAGAGCTTTTGGCTATGAACATCCCCTGGTTCCCAGCTTTCAGAACTGGCAGATTATTTTCTAAATATAAAAAGCAGTTGACGTTATAATTAGTGATGGGTGGTTTTGCATTTAATTATTATTCGTAGGCTGTTCTCTAAACTGAAGGTGGTTTAACTCGTGTATCACTTGTGTGTTGCAAAGGCAAGTAGAAGGACTGATTACATCAAAACCCATGAACCAAGAGACTTTCCTGAGTATGAATGATTTTCACGTATTAAGGAGCATTTCTCTAAGCTCTTTGGCTGCTTGGACAGCTCTGTTGTGCTTGAGTTACAGAAAGCAGTGCAGGGAGGAAGGTATTCAGCTTTAGGTGATGTTTAGTCTTGTATAATAGATCAGTCATTTAAAACTGGAAATAAATGTTATTAATTTATATAATTACAGTAAGGCAGATCTTTTCAATAAGAATCTGATGTAAAATTAAGCCCTTTTTATACCAGCACAGTGCTGAGAGTTCATTCCACTGTACCCCAGGCTTAGTTCTCATCTGTCACTCAAACTCATATGCTCATTGATGATCCTTCCTGCTCTGCTGCCCTTTCCAATCTCAGTTCCACCCTCTTGCTTTTCTCAAATGAATTTCTTCCAGATCTTCTGTGGCCTAAAACTATTGCTCTTGTTTGGATTAAAAGTAGTACTTTAAAAGACTAGTTTAAAAAAAAAGTTTCTAAATAATTTTAAAGAATGTTATGGTAGCACAGCACAGGAAGTACACACAAAATTTAAAATGAGAGATGGAGAATGATAAGTCTCATACATATAGTGAATTTGAAGTTTAACCAATTTTTATGGGTTTCTTATGTCTCTATAACTATGACAACTTTACAGTTGTTTACCATTTTATTCATATATTTCAAATTTTTTAAGTAAAAAATGGAAAAGAAGATAAATTAGCAATTAATATATAGAGAAAATATTGTACTTGAAAGAGATTGAGATAAAGGACACAAGATAATTAAGAAACATTTAGGGAATTGAAGATTGTGTCAGGAAAAAAACCCAAATGAATTATGTATAAAATTGTTAAGAAGTGTGGTAAGGAACCAAACAGATTTACTTTGCAAGGCAATCTGCAGTTCAGAACAAATAATGGTGAGCTGATAAACATGTTGATATACATTTTCTTTCCTAAAGTTATCCCGAATAGATTGTGGTAAGTTAATTTTGTTTGATTGGTTTTGAAGTTAAATGCTTTACTTCACATCCTGAAGTTCTCAGCAGGATCTATTTAAAAATTTTTTGTAAAATTATGTAGTGCACAGCTATGAATCCAATCTTCGTGGCACATCTGGAAGCCGAAATCCTCACGGCTAGCTGGGTTTGTACAAACGTGCAGGACCAAAGGCTGAGTGAAGATGAGCTGCTGTTCCCCAGGGGAGGGCAGTGGGGCAGGATAACCCAGCAAGGGCAGGCAGTGCCCCAGCCCCGTGCCAGCCTGGCAGTGGCACCAGGGGTCAAACAGCAGTGCAAAAGCCTGTGCTGGTGGAACAGGTGCGAGGCCAAACTGGCAGCGCCTGGAGCTGGGGCTCAGGGCCGGGGGCACAGCCAGGGCAGGGCACAGCCGGGAGCCCCAGGCAGGTCCATGGCAGCACAGCAGGGTCAAACTCAGGCCTGGCAATGAGGCCAGGACTGGGGGTCTTGATCAGTGGGCACACAGGCAGAGCTGTGCTTAAGCCACTATTCCAGTCTAGGAACGAGACAATCTTGGAAAAACTTCCAGTGGAAAAGGCATAGGGTCTAGCTCTAGCACAAAGGATACATCCAAGTTTTATATCTGGCTGTATATATGAAATAACCTACAAAACCCAATTGTAAAATAGATTACACATAAAAATAAAATGCAAATAACTGTCCACATAGCAGAGATTACTCTTGGCTTCTTCCAGTATCTATCCCCACCAGTCCATACTTTCTTGCTTCTCCCAGTAGTCAGATGTTACGAGTTTCTTTTCCTTAAATCTTTTCACAAGTGTCTGTTTTGTTTGTGGTTATTGGGAGTGTTCTGATGATTGTTTTGCATCCTGATAGGAACTGATACTGAGCTTTAATTGACTCCGTTATTAATATTCATAGTTTTATATTGTTTGTTATGGTGACAACTTTTCATGATAAATGAGAAATCATTAAGACTTTCCCTGAGATTCTGTGTAACATAAAATCATTCATGATAAATTCTTTAGGTTTGAGAGGAATTGGAAAGGCTTTTGAAATTTTCTCTTCCCTAGGTTAATTAAGTTCTGTGCCTTCTTAGAGGTTTCTGATATCTCATAACTATATTAACTCTATTACTGTTATGCAGTTATCTTATCTTTGGCTCCCAAAAGGTTTACTTGCCGTAATGGTTAACACATTTTACTTAGACCTTACATAATAGTAAATTTTTTAGGTAACTTTGTTGGTGTCTGGGAACTAGTTTATCTAATTAATACTTATAGCTGTGTGTAAAAGATTGAAAAGATTCAATCTCTGTGCAAGTATTCCCTTGAAACTACTAGAAAAGTTAATTTACAGAAAAGCTGAAGTAGTTGTCAGGTATCAGTTCTTCTGAAGAGAAATTCCCTTCCTCTGTATGACTTGATCTCTAAAAACAGCAGCCACTTCAGGTGGGGGCGTAAGAATTCTACAAAAAGAGCTTCATGACAGAAGAAAAGAGACTTGCTGTGGGAAGAGCAGCAAATGTTTATGAAAAGTTTGATTGGGCTCCTAGTGCTGTGTCATATTTCATCCATAAGCTGCTACCCTGAAGATACCATTATACTCAGATGCAGGGTAAACTTCACTGGAATTAGTTTACTACACCTGCATAGCAATTTATTTTGTTTGTTTATTGCGTTCATACTCAATAGAATACTTTTATAATACTGATTTTGATGTCTTTTTAATAGAATTGAAAAATTAGGCATTGGTTATGGATAGAGAGATTCAAGAGAATATTGAGTTTAGTGGATTGAAGAAATATGTCTTTCCAATATATATTTGGTGAAAAAAAAATACCCACATTGTTATTTTTTGAGTTGGGTGTATTAGAAAAAAAAAAATTGTTTTAAGGATATAGCATTGGAGTAGGTGAGAAACTGGGGACTAACAAATAGCTGCAGAGTGGCAAACCCAGGCAAAAAATCTGGAGAAATTCATAAAGTTTCCCTAAGTGTCAGATAGACATTGTTTGCTTTCTGGGAACAATCCAAGATGACACTTTGACAGATTCAAGATTGATTAAAAGCTGCAACTTCACTGGGCAGCAGAACGATGTCTTGATGATGTCTTATTCACATCAACATGTGTTTCCTTGTGTCACCTGCCTCCTGCCATAGCCTTTGGTCTCGTCAATCAGCTTCTGTCCTAATTGCTGTGTTCTTTTGTTCAGATAAACATCTTGCAGTTTGGAAATAATTAATGTAGCTACTGCAGCACTGAGGAGATAATGTATCTTCTGGAGGTTCCTCAGGTAGCAATATTGCCTTGTAATATCTTTATATCCCTCAGAAAAGCTTGGAAGTTACTCTGTAAAATGTTGATTTACTGTCTTGGCAGGCCTTAAAAAAATAGAATCCTTCTTCAAAGCTGCTGTTCCATGGCAATGTAGGGGAGAATACCAGCTATTACTTACTGGCACTGTGTTAAGTATACAAGATCAATATCACAAGCTGGGGTTTTGGTACATCTGAATGGCAGTTTACAATCCAGTTCATAGCTCTGAGTGGTAAGAATTGCAATTTAAATAGTTTAGGTATGGATTACTGTATAGCTCTGTTTGCACACCCTTTAGCACCTGCAGTTGTGGTGGTTCTTTAGAACAAGGCTTAATATAATTGAATAAATTCCTCCAATGTAATGAAAACAAGATGCCACCCAATCTTGCAAACCAAACCTTTTAAGAAAGGG
Source organism: Falcunculus frontatus (assembly GCA_013398115.1). Lineage (NCBI taxonomy): Eukaryota > Metazoa > Chordata > Aves > Passeriformes > Falcunculus > Falcunculus frontatus. Next base: position 271,491 of record VZRV01010417.1, read on the forward strand.
ACATGTTAATGTTTGAGAATAATAGTTCATTAAATAACAAGAAAATCACACAATGTTGAATCCAAAATGCCCCTACATATTTCGAAGACTAAACTTTTGAAGTGGCCTAAAATACAGAAGTTTAAGAAGTTATTATTTCTTTTTCCCTGTACTCATTCTTAGCTACACAGAAGAGTTTGCTATTTCTCTATCTGTGATGAAAAAAAAAAAGGGTCATATCATAAGTCAGAACACTAAAACAACATCACTGGAAAGTAATTGTTAAAGCAAGCCATGATTTTCTGAATCAGTTTTAAGAGAGACAGCAACATTCCATAAATAAGCCACACTGTGATCAGACTTCAGACTCATCTGGGGAGTGAAAAGACCCAAGGGAGAGGAAAGTACTTTCCTTGCACCAATCAGTTAATTGTGCCAGGAGGGGAGTGGTGGTCAGGTGCACTAATTGATGGGCTCTCTTTAGCAGCTGTGCAAACTTGGCTCAGGGTATTTCTAAAAGCGAGCAGGGACAGACTTCTTTCTTCAGGGAGACATAGAGATCAACATCAATGTGAATTCTGCCTATGAAAATCTTGTGAAGAAAAGGAGGAAAAATTTGAAAAAAATATGAGTTCTGTTATGAGGATAAATGAATGCCTTCAAACTTTATTCATTTGCTCTATAGGTGAGTTAAAGATGTAGGTCTTATATTAAGACTCAAGTTCTTAATGATTAGCTAAGTAACCTGTAAAAGAGTGCTGGAGGGAAAACTGAGCTTAACTAAAGCAGATATGTAAGCATATTTTAGTTCTGTTCATGGATTGCTAAATTTTTGAATCTGAATGGCTAGAAAACAGATGTTATTGCTGTACTATGTGTTTCAGGCACTTCAGGGGATGTCAAAGAAATCAGAAACTGTTATTTCATTACTGTAGTAATGTTGTTCTCAAAATACAGATAAAATTTAGTACCTCTGTCACCGAAACTGCGGGAAAAACAAAAACTCTCCAACAACATTTTTAACGTTACAGAGTCAAGGCATTACTTTATTTTGGCCAGGGTGTTGTTCTTGCCAGGATATACCACAGAAATCATCTCATCCACACATAGCCCAGGTGTGCAGAGAGAATCATTCCATGATACATAACATTCATTAGATTTTTCAGATCTTTTATACAGTCAAAAGTCATAGAAATGAATTGGGTCAGTGTTCATTGGTCTCGAGTTGTGTAGTTCTTTGTATTTGGTCTCCTATTGGATCCGGATTTCTTCGCTTCTGATTTTAATTAGATCTTGATTTCTTGATTTTCTTATCAGTCTTTTCCGGAGATGTCTCCAGCTCTGCCAGAAGCAGAGTCTGGGGTAGGTGTTCGTAGATGGCCGCTGATGTTCTGTTGATGTTCCATCCATGGCCTTACCTCTTTGGGGCTGCTCCCAGTCTGTTCAAATGCTGAGCCCATCAGGCCTCACCCGGAGACACAATGCCCTGGAAAGAAGCTTCAGTTCCCTTCCCCTGGGGCAAAGGTGAACAAACCTGGCTAAAGCTATATATAAAAAATTTTTAAACTGGTGTGTTTTCCAGCACCTTGTCCCAAAGAAACTGGGAACTTGCAATTTTGGTTTTAAAAACCACCAAGAACTCGGAACTGTAAACTGTTTGAAGTGAAAGCCAGCAGTAATATAGACATATGATTGAGGGTGATAATATAGCTACTGAAACTTACTAATTTAGACAATAAGAAAGCAAATAGAAAAGAAAAACTTATACTCAGATTTAAAACTAAAATTTTACTGTAGGCGTGAGTAACTGGGTGTTGACCTATAAGTATGTTTTGTTCTCCTGTCTGGTGTTTGAAAACTAAATTTTCAAGAGCAACTTGAACATCTGTAAAAGGGAACCTGCATAGGAGTATAGATTTTGTGCTACCAGAAAAGTATCTTGGAGGAAAGTCCACCTTCTTTTGCCACTAACACACAAAAATATTTACAAGAGGCAGTTGGGTAATGCTAAATTTTATTGATCTGCGCAAGGCTTTAAAAAAGTAAGTCTTAACTGTTGTATAGTTAACTGTGGAAAGCCTAGATTACTTAACTTTCCTTTGCAATTTTACCATGTCGTTAATTTCCTTTAAATGTGATTATAGCTAAGATGGATGAGTACTGCCTATAGTTCTTAATGTTTTACTAAACTGCTACTTATTGCACAGCTTTTTAACGTTATAATGATTCTTTTATCTGTACTGTATAATTAAGGCCTATGAAAAATTTGAAATTGAATTACAGCTTTATAGTCCAATAATCCTTGATGGGATACCATTTCTATAGTTCTACATCCCAGACATTTTCCAGTAAGAATAGTATTTCCTTCTGCCAAGTGCATGAGTTGGCTTGAAAGCTAGTGATGTAAAGCACCTTGTTTTCAGCTGAAAACTATTTCAGTGCCATCAGCTTCAGCCAATCACCGGTGCTGTAAGAGGACAGGTTTTTGTAGTCCAGGTGCATTTAATATTGCTAATGTTGTTTTGGCCTGGCGTGCAAGACTCTGATAGCAACTGCACCAGCAGAGATATTCCAAAAGAACTTGTGCTGCTGCAGTCCGGGTGAGTAACAAGTGTGTAAATCCTCACAAAAGAGTTTGGGATATGTTACAAGCTTACTTCCAATGCACGTTAAATTGTGCGTGTTTCAAAAGTTACAGCACTGTGAGACACTTGGAAGTACCATTCTCGGTATTCTAAAGAACAGAGAAGCTGTTATTCATCTTTCTTTATTCTTTTCAATCCCCCTCCTGAACTATAAAAGAATGCAGAATAAAATTCAAAATTGTCATCAGCCTTATCCCATGTTTGTACAAGAATGAGCATTACTGGAATATTCTGAAAAGCACATTTAAAGGAAAAAAAACCAAACAGTTTTGTGGTAGTGTACTATCCAAGTATGTCTGCTTGATATGTCCATTGGAGATTGATTTAAGCACATGATGTTAGTTTCAGCCTGACTGTTGCCAGTGGGGAGTGGAAATTGCCAAATAAAAAATGTCATAATAGAGTGTAATTATTTCAATTTTTCTTCTGCAGTTTGTTTCCAGTTACGTTCAAAGCTGACAAAATTGACATTACTGATGAATACTTAGAAATGAATGCAGATGTTCAGGATTGCCTGTTACAAACAAATAAGCATTCAGAAGATGTCATTTTTTGTCTGTATGTGGCCACACTGCAACTGCTGTATAATTAACTGCATTACAATGAAGTCTGTTGTGAGATTAATTTTACAGGAGGTGCCATGAAAATGCAAATCATCATTGCAATGCTAGAGCAATTTTAATGCATTTGGCCAGCAAAATTAAGAGGGAAAGCATCTATTGAATAAAAGCGTCAATGTAGCTTTTGTTTTCTATTAAAAATCCTTAGCTTTTGATAAAGCAGATTGAAGACCCCTCGTGTTTCTCTATCCCATGCATTCCTGTGCACGTGTCCTCTGTTGGTAAATCACTGCAAAAAGATTGAATATTTTGATCCTTCTGGCTAAGAGATGTGAAAGCCTGCTGAATTTGATGCATGGTACGTCAGAACTTTTACCTGTGCTGCTTGTTGAGCTCCCCAGGTCTGAATATTGCTACACTTCTCCTGAGGTGTCTCTTGTATTTTCCCCCTCTTGTTTCTTGCGGTCTGCACTGCATCAGAGACCACAGCTGGGCATTCTGTTGTAGGGGTGTTACCCAGGTTTCCTGTAAATCACCTGTCACCAGAGGCTTTGTTCAGTATTGAGAAGGTGTTTTCTGCCAGGTAACTGATTAGTTTTACTAGATCAGAACAGAAAATTGACAGCCATTTGTCCAAACTGGACCCATCACTGTGTCAGCAGGAAGTGGACAAGTAGAAAGCAGCTCCTTGTTCTGTCTGTGCTGAGTTTCTAAGTGGCATAAGAAGTGTATCCAACTGCGGTGTCTGACTGCTCTGCTCTGCAGTCTGATCACAGGCTGATGACTTCCTAGAAGTACTGCAAACCAGTTAAACCAGTTTTTGTCTCCCTCGGTACATTATGTCTCAAAACTTAAGAATACTCTTTTCCCTACTTATTTTTGGTTAAGGCAGAGAAAGCTGCTTCTCTCTTCCCTCTGAATCAACACCGACAATCCAATCTCCATCTGACCTTGAGGTTAATTACCCTGATAATTCCTAAGGTTAATTATTACCTACTATTTCCAGTCTAGTTAACAACTGCAGGATGAGGTGAACCAATTAGTAGTATCACTTGGTTGATTTACCTTAAAACAAAAAACCAGTTGTGAACAGAAGAAAGGCTGAACCTGCAAACATGCAGCCTCAGAGATGAGGGCAGGGGAAGACAAGCCTCTTCATACTTAGTTTGCATCATGTGCACTCAGCTGTGCATATCAGAGGGAACATTTTTCTACTCAAATAAAAGAGCAGTGTTCCAAAAGTCCAAGATAATTAAATAGTAATGTGTAGACCAAGGGATGGCACTGAAGTATAATATACATATGCTGCAAAAATGTCACTTAGTAAACAGGCTTCTACTGTCCTCTGTAAATTATATGTGTAGAATTTTACTATGTGCTTTTTGTTTTGCAACTTAGCTGGTATTGCACAAGGCAGTGTCTTTTGAATTACTTAGAATCTTGCAAGTGTGGTGGAGTCTACAGTAATTATTTTAACCTGTGTGTGACAGCCATGAATGGAATTAGCATTTTTCGGTTTAAACCAACATTCTTCACAGGTGTGGTGAAATAGCTGAATAATGAGCCCTAATTATAACTGGCCCGTGCAGGTGTGCAACTTCTGTGTGAGGGCCCCGAACATGCAACAGATTGTATTTCAAAGATTGGTTGGAGTAAATGTTAGTTTATGTTTGGTGGTACTTTTTTGGGGGGGAGGGAGTATTGTTTTTATGTAATGTGGCTTCTCAGCAACTGCTTTAGTGCAGTTGGCGAAGACTTGGTGTCTCTGTCTCACAAGGATATGCCTTTACTGAGGAAATTCAAAGGTTTCCTTTTTTTTCCCTTTCTTGGTTGTTTGGATTTTGTTGTTGTTTTTTGGCTCTCCTCCTGCCATTTGATGTTAAAGACTTTGTAATCCTGATTTATGAGCCACTGCAACGGGGAAATGTATTTCTTTGCTACTGTTCTTTTATAGCTTGATATTATGAGGAATAGGGATCATGTCTTTTCAAGGCAGTTAACTCTTAGCTTTAACAGAATCCCCGTAATCCGAAGGTGATATTGTGAGTTAGTGATGGGTCTATCTGACTTTAATCCACTTGTCCATAGATTTATCAGATTTCTTTTAATTATTTATTTTCATACTTTTCTGAGTACTTCTTTTTTTCCCCCCTCCTTTTCTCCAGGAGAAATACAGACCAAGGTAATGGAGGTAATTTTGCAAAAGCAAGATGGGCCAGGGCTATTCAGAAGGTAAGAACTACTCTTAAATCTACTGATGTGTCACTGTAATTTAAAAGATTTTCCCAGTGTCAAGGAGAATTTAGTATAAGAATTCTACTTCATGTAAGCAGGCCCTGAGGACGTGACTGCCATTTTTCTGATAGTTGAGACAATTCCTTCCATTGGTTCTTAAATCTGTGTGGTTCCCTCACCTCAGGATTTTTTTATTCTGAAACAGAAAGAGGATGGGATTGTGAGACTTTCTATAGATGACAAGTGCTTGCAGTTTGGCCATCTTACAGGTGTTGCATATTAATCCAAATACCATAACATCAGACATCTTTTTCTAAGTAATTTTTGATACTGAGGAAGATCAGGACTTCATTAATATTTAATAAAAATTGTTTTAAGAACATGTTTTCCTAGAAAAAAATCTTGTAAATTCTACTGATGATACCGATTCCTCTACAAGGATTTTTTTCAATAGATGTAATAATTAAGGGAAATTAATATGATCACTTGGTACCATTGTTGACCACATAAACAGACCAAGCATTTGCTTTCTCACTGTTTCTGTTAAACTGTGCAAACCACTATCTCACATCACTGGTTGGGAATTTAGATATCATTGGCTTTTGCTCAGTCTTCCAGCCTTGACTGTAGTGCAAAACTATTGTTGATAACTTCTGATGAACACAGCAATTATGTCTTTAGTGTGCACAGTGACCTACGAGAAACTGAAGAGCCACAGACTTCCTGTTTAATTTGTGTGTAGGCCTTTTGGAAATGCTGCTTGTTCTCAGGTAGTGGGCTGTAAGATATCGCTTCTGTGCTTTTATGGCACAGCCAAGCTTGTTTAGTGTAAATAATGAGTCAAACCCCATCTAAAATGCGCCGTCATCAGTTCATTTTGAGCTGGTTTTTTTCCTGCTCTTTTGGGGACCAAGTCCTATTTCTTTTTTACTGAATTCTCTTGTCTTTATGATAATTCATAGATTGTGCCTATGTGAAAAGAGTGTCCGGTGGTGGGAAAATCTGTTTATACTGGAGTGTTGTGGGAAGGGTACTTATCTGATTCACGTGCTCTCAGTTTCTGCATCCAATTCTGACACCAGTTTGATCTTTTCTTTTTTTCTGGTGAGTGTTAGCTCACTGAAGGAGGCAGGCTGGATGAATCCTGATCTCCCATCAAACACAGTGGTCGGACGAGTCAAATAGCCCAGTTTTGTCTTGCAGACAGAGGTTGCAATAGCCTTAAGATAACTTCTTCTGTGAACTGTTATCCTTCAGTGTGTGCTTAATTGCCTAGTCAGTGGGATAAACTTACTTCTGAGTTTAAAACTGAATAACTAATGTCATACAGTCAGCAACTTTGACTTGATGAATCAGCTGAATTTCATTCAGATGTTAAAAAGTATTTGAATAAAGCAATATTAGAACTGTACTTCTTCCCACTGCAGTTCTTCAAAGCAATTTTGAGGTCAGGAATTAGAAAATGGTTAAGTAAGCAAGTTAATATGCATGAGCTGGAATCTTGGACTGTCACTGTGCCATTAAGTTATTTTTTTTGTAGCAAAATAGTCAAAATATCTTGGTGCACTGAAATAAGAGCAGATTGCTCAGCAGCTAATCTAGCATCAGTTTGGGGCTGAAAGATGATGGCAAAGTTATTTGTAAGACTTGATGGCAAAGTTATTTGTAAGACTTTTAAGAATTTGAAGATTGGGTGGATGGGAGATGTAAACATATACCTCATGTGAAATTCTTCTTGAAGAGGAAAATTTCTATAAATATTTAAAAGGGTCATTTAATTCTTGAGTTACTATTTCATTTTATTTCATTGCAAATTAATTTTAATAAGATTTTCCTTTTGATAAAGTTATTGTCCCTGAAATACAGTTATGTCTTTAGTCCTTTATGCTTCAGTTTCTTACAGTGTGGGTTGCCTTGGTCTTTTTGCTTTGTCTTTTCTTTCTGAAGATAAACTGGTTTTCAGAAACAGTACATTGGTATTATCTCATCATTGATTTAGCACAATTGATGTGACATTAAGTGCCATTGTTTGCCCAGAAACTCTGAGAGGCTTGAAGGATGAATCTCTGCCAATGCCTAATCAAAATAAACTTTACACTTACAAGTATCATTGGGGCTAAAAAAGGCCATCAATAAAAAGAAACCCTATGCAGCACAATAAGATCAGATGACTAAACAATCCTGATGTATTTTGCAGAAGATATGATAATCACAGAGCCTCATAATGGAGGCAAGCAAACAGGTATGAATTAAGTAGCTTTGCACAGAAAGCAATCTCTATCCGTAGATAACTGCTGTAAGAGACTACCACATGGAGGGACCTGTCTCTATCTATGAGCAGCTGGAAGAATAAATAACAACCTTTAGCAACCATGAGGGATATTTTTAGGCATCAAAGCAGGCTTAGGTAAGGAATCAATCCCTGGAAGCCTTTAAGAACAGGGGAGTAACAATTTTGGGGTTTTTTTTTCAACTACTGGAGGTTTAGGGAAATGGGTTTAGCTTGGAATGGGGGTAGGGGGAGTGTAGGTTGATGGCCTTCAGGTATTTCCTCACAGGTGAAACAAAGATGAATTCTTACTGTAATAGAAAATATATTGGTGGCTTAGGTTCCAGTAATAATATTTGGAATGTATGCTTTTAATTATAATCTATGGAAATAGGAAATTGAATTAGGCTGTTCTGATCAAATATGAGATGACAGCCCAGTGGTTCACCAGAGGCATTGTAGCTGATGAATATTTACTCAAACATTGACTAGATAGGAAAAGTGCCAAATTGTTTTGGAGAATGTTTCTTTCTAGATAATAAATTGCCTTGGTGCATATTTGAAATAGTAATAGTTAAACCTTCTTGCAATTATATAAGATCTAACAGTGCTAAGATAAAAGCTTTAGGGAAATCCTTCCCCTCTTTGAGAGGGGAGTGGAATTAAGAATTTGAGGTAAAACTTAATATCAGCAATTAATAGCTTTTAAAAAGACAATGCAAAACTAGATAGGGTCCTCTGATTGTGCTTCTGCTAATTGATTTAAAACAAAAATCTAAACCGCGATTCTTTTTAAAAAATCCAATCCCAGTGTCTGGTTTTCAGTTTCATGTTTACTGTATTCCAGGAACAGTGAGGGGTTTTTTTGTTTGCCTTAGTTTTCTAACAGCTTTGAAATAAGTGCTGTGGAGTACTGACAATTATGAAAAGATGCACTTGGGGAGTTTTTTTCTTTTGACTCAGTGTCAGCCATGAGTACAATCAAATGGATTTTCCCCTCTCCCCACTCCTACTCCAGTTGTGTTTGTCACTTTGATTATATCTTTAGCTACTAATCCTTCGTGAAGTAGAGACTGTTTTGCTGCTGAAATTTATTCGAATAAATAAATGTCACCTCTCTGAGATGGATCTGCTTTTCATCAAATACAGAGCATCGTAATTCATTCCTAAGGCTAATGTTAAGCAGGACCCTAGTCATGTAAGTTACCCTTTGTATCATTCCCCAGCTGTATTTATTGACAATAGTGAGTGTTGGAGACAAAAACCCCAGTGATATAATGGTGCTATATTGGCTGGTTTCATAATCTGGACATCAACAGTGAGAGTGGCACAGATCTGCCGTGGTAAATCTTCTCACATGCCTTATTCCTAACTTGGCAAAATGAGCATAACACAGCCACAGGTCACTACTTATGCAATTAATTAGAAATATTGGTGCGTTCCAATATTAAAAAAATAACATGTAGAATTAAATATTCACTGTGGATTGTTGTAGTGCTGTTCTTTGTGATTTGTGGTGAGTTACATGATGGCTGCAGTGGTGATTCTCGGTGTGAGAACGCTCACTAATAGAGAAGTTATCAGCAGCTTCGTTTTGTCAGCTCTATTGATTTACTGTCTCATTCAGAAACAAAACTTGATAAACTAATACTAAAGCAGGTATTACACAATGACAGCAGTGGGAATTTAGGGCTGGGAAAGCAGAAATCATTCTTTGTTTAGGAGCCATGGGGCTGTGAGACTAATGCCAGACTTCTCTTTAGAAGATTTCAATAGGCCCAAAGAATTTTTTTTTTTTGTTTAAAAAGCAATCTTTCAGTTGAATGATTTTTTAACCTTGTGTTCGAAGTAATGCAAGTATCTCTTGAAGTGGAAACAAACAAGTATTTCCTTTTCATAAAGTATCAATAATAGATATTTTGCATCCTGATTCAATTAAAAAGTAATTATTATGTTCAAGTGGCAATCAGCATTTAGTTTGGGTGAAATGACTGTCAGCAAAGAAGCTGCTTTTTTTAGTCTTGGGAATTTATTTGAAATATTAAATATTATAACAAAAAGCGACAAGCTGACAGTTTGAAAACAGAAATGAAGTGCACTTGCTTTTCAATTAAATGAGTTCAGTATTAGTGCAAGTTTGCCAAGCTGCAGGTATTTTGACAATGATTTGAAGGTTAATTGGTGCATGAGGAAGCTCAAAATATAACTGATGAGTTAAAAGAATTTCTGGGATGTCTTTGCTTTATAAATCATATTTTTTAATACGTATAGTATATGAAGAAAATTACTAATTAGTTATATTGAGCAGTGCTACTTCTATAATACAAATGATTTTGACTATCTTGTGTCTGAACTCTGAGTTTACATGAAGAAGGTAGAAAGGTCAGTGTGGGGTGATTGGACTGAGTCCTAAGATCACTTCGTAGTGGCCTTTAAGGCTTTCAAAAAGTGGTGTTTAGAAAGTTTAGTTTGAGAAAAGGAGATACACTGATATCAAAGGCAGAAGGTCAAGAATGTGTTACACATCAATTCTGAACAAATTGCTTTTGTTTCCTCTATTTCCTATCATTTCAGGTGAGCTNNNCCTTTTTTCTCTAATAATTGCGTGAGGGCCCCCCCCCCCCCCCCCCCCCGGAGTGACTTCCTCTGAAAGATTTTCGGGGAGAAAATGTTTTGAAATTTGATATAATTGTGAAGAAAATAAAATGGAGATGTCTTTTTATCTGAATAGAGTTACAGTTAACTTACTTGAAGACTTATTTTAACTTAAGTCTTCCTATGGTATTGTGAATTTAGATATTCTGTGATTTCCTCCCTGCCTTAAATCAACATGAAAGTTGAAAATGGCTTTCTTCAATAACTGAAGGTATTAAGTGTTATAGACCCTGGGAGAAACGTTTATGAGCTGCTGTATCATTATTTGAGGATTCTGTTAGACAAGGTCAGAAAAAGAATTATCACTTTGTTTTCCTCTTCAAAAACAGAGTTATTATTATTCACAATAGGTGATATGAAATCTAAGCTTTTGCTTTTGACCATTGTTATAGAAAATCAACAAACAGGAATGTGACATGCTCTCTTCCACAATTGAACTTCAGTTCTCTCCTTTGCTTCAGAGTTTAAAGGGGGAGCATTGTAACATTTTTTCTCTTCTTGCTGTTTCAAGCAACCGTGTTACAGCATTTTGCAGGTTGTTTGTGGACTGATGTTAAATGATTTATTACTGGTTTCATTGGTAAACTGTGGCTAATTCAATGTGTTATAGAATTATACAGCTCCTGGTGCATATTTAGTATTGCATTATAGAGTGCTGTGTGAGCATTTGAGGCAATGCTTGAAAAAAAAAGCTTCAAAAGACTGAAACTCAACAGGGCTCTCACCAGAGAAAGTTTACAGTTGATAATGGATGTTTCACGTAAACCAGGAAAAATGAGCCAGTTAGTATGAATCTGCTGGGCTGTTCTTTATGGGCACCATTGTGTGGAGGAAAAAGCTGCCATTTGGAATGTAGTGAAGATAAATAGGATTGCGAAGGCAAGAATCCATTATGTTAGAGAGAGTTGGGGTTGTTAGTTATAAGGATTGGCAGAAAACCTCTCACAATGCAAGAAAGGGAAAGAAGTCCTAGAATGAGGAAAAAGAAATACTGGGATAGCCAGCAAATCATTTCAGTGGGAGCTCTAGGATAGGAGAGAGAACTCAGAGCAGCCAGGAATGGAGCACTGATGAACTCGGAATCCCAGCACAAAGAATGGCAGGCCATAGACTGAAACCCTGATGAATTATATTGATGGAATCCAAGCAGTAGCTGGAGGGAGAAGGCCTACGGGGAAAAAAGATCCAGGAGAGTAAATTACCTTGCTTCCAGATTGATTATAAAACATGGAACTTCACAAGTGTTGCAATCACTCATTTTCTCGAATCCTTGCAGCACCTGCCTTAGAGATGCTACTTCATCACTGTGGATCTTTATGATGTACCCTCTTTACCCATTTTCGAATTAGCAGGGTTGAATGTTTTAATTCACCACCAAATAATTTTTTTCCAGTTTTGTGGTGCACTCTTTTTCTAAATCTTCCTGTACTGCTGCCACTCTTGACAAATCTTGAGATGGCTCTTAATTAACACCTTAAGTAGCACTGTTAAATATATACTTGAATTTAAGTATATGACTGGGGATTGTATTGATTGGAGATGCTGCAACTCTTCCACTCTGTCACTTCTGTTCCACCGGCCTTTACCCTGTTGTGGTTTAACCCTAGCCAGCAGCTACACCCCACAGAGCTGCTCATTTGTTCTCCCCCAGTGGGACGGGGCAAAGAGCTGGAGGGTAAGAATGAGAGAACTTGAGGGCTGACGTAAAGGCAACTTAAAACCAGTTCCCCACATGAAAAGTGTCAACTGAATCAGATTCTTTATTTTTAAAATGTTTTAGTAAAGAGTCTACTTTCCGAGGGGAAAAAAACTAAAACAGTTTCTAGAATGAACACGTTCCTAGAGAATGAGCAAAATAAGGAAAGTGCAGCATGGGGGATTCGATTTCAGAAGTAACATAGATTGTTCTTAAGTTACCACTTCAAATACGTACCATTTCTTTAGGTTCTTAATAAATCTGAATGGGGAGAAAGGCCATTTTTTTTTTTTTTTCCCCAGGAGGGAAAAGGGAGCTTTCTTTGTTTCTTCTTTGCTTGTTGTTGGGCTTTTGTCCCTGTATTTGCTGTTTAACTATGATACCATCTTATGATCCCTTCTGAAATCAGGACCAAATTCGGATTAAATTGCAGCTGGCAAGAAGCAATTATGTTTTTACATTGGTTGCCTATTCCCTGTTAATTACTGTTTAAAAAAACAACCAATCTTAAACGTGGTTTTGTTTCACTTAGTAGAATTCATTGGTTGCCTATTTCCTGTTAATTCTTATTTTTTAAGAAAAACCATCTTAAATGTGGTTTTATTTCACATAATAGAGTTCAAACTGCAGAATTTTATAAACTTAGAAATTGTTTTTTAAAAAGTCTGGAAAAGTTTTAATGTAGAACAAGAAGTAGCTGTCTTAACTTCAAAATCTCCAAAGCACTTTTCAGAGTCATTTGAAGTAAAATTTAAACAGCTCACAGGTGCATTATGAAGTACAAGAACAGTTATTTTCTCTTCCCCCCTCTTATTGCAAACCCTTCCTTTTGGAAGGAAACATTGAGCTTCACTGTGAAGAAAAATAATCAGTGTAGAGAAAAACGAATCTTGTATGGAGAAGAATAAAAAAAACCAACCCCGTTTGTGCTTCCCGCAAGAGGCGGGGGCGGGGCCGGCAGAGGGCGCGCGGGGAGCGGCGAGCGCGGCCCGGGGCTGCCGGGGGCGGCTCCGCTCTCCTCGGGCGGAGCGGCGGCGTTCCGGAGCCGTCCCGTGAGACTGCTTTCGAACGGACTGCTTGGATTTAAGAATTGCCGGTCATTGCCTTTCTTTGATAGATGGGAAAAAATAACCATCCCTTAAGCAAACTGGGGAGGTGGTGTGCGGGAGAAAGATAGCTTCGTTATGTGACAGGTTTTCCAACTTTCAGGCTGAAATCCATCATGAAATACAAATTACTTCAAAGTCGTTCTATCAGTTTACAACTGTCATCGTTTCAATATAAGTATTACACAGTAGAAATAGTCAAATAATATCTAAAGTAGTTATATGTTATTTAATGCTAGGTTTATTACACAAAAAAGAGTGATGGAAATAAATGAAATATTTTCAGTGGATAGACTTTTATTTCTGATAATTTAGAGAATCATCTCTGAAAGTCGTAGTCATGTAATCGTGGAAATAGGCACAAAGAATAGCCGTTTTCTCCATGAAGGCTTATAGCTGCCCATTGGGGTTTGGGTTTTTTGTTTGGGGTGTGGTTTGGGGTTGGTGGTGACAGTGTTTTCTTTGGGTGGGTTTTCATTGTTTTTCTCCATTAAGCTACAGGGTTTGGCTGGAATTGTGTAACAAGTCGCAACAACTCTAGACATATTGTTTATGCACGTGCAAATACATGTATTTCTCCTCTTCCTTCTGTATGTGGCAGTTACTTCTTTAACGCTGTGTTTGGGAAATAGAGTGAATCAGTGTGAATCCTTAGAGTTCTTCAAGGCCAGCTTGATCATCGTGTCGGGTTACTGCCGAGTAACCGCTGCAATGCATAGGGCCCATACGCGCAAATTGCTCCTTTCGAAAACTGACAAGGAGCTTTCTCAAGATGCACGGTGGTTTCATTCCAGTCACTGACTTACAGCTGTCTGGGCTTCCGGAACTGTGAGAACTTCAGTTACTGTACAGAATTAAAACCTCTGCTCATAGACTTACTCTAGAAAGTCACCAACATCCTGTCTATGTGAGAAGGGAGTGAACAGAGGTACAATGTAGCTTTGTTATGATTTTGGGTGACTTCACTTGTAAGTAATTAGTACATATTTATACATGAAACTTCATTCTTGATTGGTCAGTATCATTACAAGCAAAGTCAGCATATCTCTGGCTTGGAGAGGTTCTACACAGAATTTTAACTCCAGGGAAGATAAGCCATGATGAGTTCTGAAGGTCTTTGGATTGATGTTTGCTTTTTTATTTCCTTCTGAAATATCAATTGAATCATGCATCTGATAGAGTAAAATGTCCTTCTTATGATGGATTATCAAATAACTTGAATAAGGTCAGCTTTCAGCTGAAATATTCAGCATGTGGTAACACAATAGATGACTATAAACAGGGTCAACACTTAGGAACTTCCTTGAAGATGGCAACATTAATTCAAGCATTATGAGTAAATGTTATTGGCAAACACATTTTTTTATTAAAAGACAAAACCTTATATTTTTGAAAATCAGTTCCAATATTTACTGGTTTTACTGTCTGTAGTCTTCAGGCCATTTGTTTAATCTTGCTGGAACTGATACTTATTTCTTAAATGTGACTCTACTATGGGTGGGCGTGCTTGGCTGGGCTGCCTGGTTTTTCTTTTTTCATACTTATATGAGCAGTCCTGCTGATTTTGAGATGAATTATTATTGCATCTTGTGTAGTTAGGGCTACGGCACTCAGTATTGGCATCAGTGGAATATTTCCTGTTGTGCACTTACAAGAAAGTTTTATTGTGTATTTTGTTGGCGTGCAATATGGCAGTTTTGAAGATTCAGTTTAGACAGAATATTAAGTAATGGCTGCAGGCGAATAACTACAATAAGATTTGAATAATCATTCATTCATCTGGTTCTTAACTATAAATCTAATTAATGGGGTGTTTGTAGGTTGCATTTATTTCAGCAAGACATAAAAAAATAATGGTCCGTAATTGTTTTTATAGTGATATGCAAAAATCCAAAATATTAATTTACAACTGTACATAAGAGATACGATTCTAGAACTTTTCAGTTTATAAATTGAATGTAAAGCACTGTGTCCCAGGATGACAGTACTAAACAATAGTACGAGGATTGCAGAAAGTGAAAGCTACAACCATTAAGTTTTAACTATTACTAGAAATTGTTAAATACTCTTAAGTGCTGCCTTTTACTCAAGGTATCCTTAATATATTTTTGAAGAAAGTAACTGAATTATAAGCTTCTCTGTTACAAATGTGTCAGCTCTTACCATACTGTCCAAAGTTTGAGGGTTTAATTTTTATATGGGAAAGATAAATGCTTTAGTATTCACTATGGCATTCCAGTCATGCTGTCTCCCAGGATTAAAGAGGATGATGGCATACCTGTGGGTTTATGCCTGTACACGTGTTTTGTGAAACATTTGCACTTCTGCTGTGAGTACACTGAGTGGTTTTATATAGGCTCATTCTGGGCACATTTCTGTGGTTCTTCGTGTGTTAATTTTAAATAAAATTTTCAATACATGTAAGGCTGGATGTGGCCTTACACACACTACTAAAGCTGTTAACCTTTGAAAAAACATCTGATGTATTCTGTGCAGGACAATTTACTCACTGCATGCACAATAATAATCCATTCTGCTGTTTGAATTCCAGTAAAAAGATGACCGAGTCCTACTGCCTAGGTATTAATTGGGGACATATAAAGTGCTTTTCATGGGAAGTGAGCGATACATTTCTTATTATCTGGAGCACCCTTGAATCATCATGGAATGATAGTAGTTTTGACGGGTATTTAGCAGATTCATTACAAAAAATTCTCAGCTGTTGATGGGAGCCCTGCTGAAAGAAATAGCTCTAATCGTTTCTCTGGGTCACGTCGGCGTGATAAATAAAAGGTTAGGGTGGATCACGGCCCCGGCAAGCAGGAGATGCCATCTCCCGCTGTTTTCCCTGCGGGCGCGGATGCGCACCTGGCACCCCCCTGATGCGAGCGGGGCCGCTCCCTGCGCCCGTGGGAGCGGCTGCGGGAGCGGAGGGGCGCAGGAGAGCTGCGCCTATTGCAGCCGCTGCTGCATTCGGGAGCAGTGGCGGCGGAAAACAGCAGCGGGGGAAGTTCCCAGCGCATAAAGCACCAGGATGATTGCTGTTCTCTCGTGTTGATGTTGTTTTTGGACCGGAGTAGGACACTGACTCCTGCTCTGCTGTTATCGAGGAGAAACAACGCTGAGCTGCAGAATGAATTAGTAGCTAACATCACGGTTACTCTTAGCTGTTAGCACAAGTTGTAGGAGGGGGAAAAAATGGGAGAGGGAGGAAAAAAATCCCCGTTTAATGCTGCCTAGGGAATAGCGTGGAATTCAGAAGAGATACCGTTGCAGACTAGCAGCATGCCTGACTGCACTTGACTTGAATCATTGGGGAGCAGCCTCATGTTGTATCATTTAAGGCTGAAGGAAGAACGGCAAAATAGTGATGGATTTGTGTACAGTGCTACTGCATAAAAGGAAAGTAATATAAAGATGGTGGTATGTAATTTGTATTTTATTTTTAAGAAGAATTTAATCCAGGTATGTATGCTCTTTGTTATTTTTGTCTAGTCTTCATACAGTTTTCTGTTTCCTTTGTTTCCTTTGCTTATTTTCACTCTGAATGTACCTCCCACTGTTCTTGCTATTGCAATGCATTGATTTGTAACTGATTTGCTTTCTAATGCTATAATGTTGATGAAACTGTCTGGGCTTCTGGAGTTAACACTTCATTAAAAACTGGGGGGGTTATTTTGTAAGGTGGGTAACTTCACAGTATAAGTTGAGTAAGATAGTATGGTGTTGGATATTTCAATGAGTGGGTATGTTTAAATTGATATAAAAATATAAATTAATTAATTATATGAATACATGGTGAAAATATAGTATGTTTTGCTTATTTATGTCAGTATTTTTCTCCTAATTTGTGACAGGATTAGTAATAAATTGAGCTTTACGGATGCTTCTGTATTTCTGGGTCTTGATTAATCTCCAAGATGAACACCCTGCAGTTTTCTTTTGAATAGGCAGCTTGCTTAGACTACATGCTTGATTCTGTTCCACAGCTAAATCTGTGTCTTAGAATACGCTCCATTAGGTACCTCCTCCAAGGCACAACCCAAAAAACCACCATAACTATTTCATACATTTTTGTCCATTTTAGGTTCAAGGAGATAAAATTAGTACTTTGCCTTCTGCAATTTCAGAGGCCAATAGTAGCTAAAACTAATTTCTTACTATGAGATTGATAGTTCATTTTTCTTTAAGAGGAAGAATTATGCAGACATAAAAATATGACTATTCTTTAGCCCTTGCCTTTTTTTTTTAGTCACCTGGCTCCTCTTGCACTTCTTGTCTTATTAATATTTTCTTTCACCTGACAATTGAATATATGTAATAAGTGAAATAGAACACAAAGCTATGTGCCCTTAAACTAAGGACACTCGTAGTTGTCCTGTAATGTTTAGTAAAAATGTATTAAAACCACTTAATGCTTATTTGATTGTTCATTAGTCTTAAAAGATCTTAAAATATTCTGTTGCATTTCTAATTTCAATGCAGCCTAGTTATAGAAGTAAGTTGGTTTTTTTTTTTTAATAACATGTTGATCCAAAAAGGGTTAATATCAGTTACAGCCTCTTAATACTATTGTTAACCCCTGGCTGACAGGAACTCTTATGCCTTAAAAACATTCACTGGAGTAACATCAGTTGCTTTCTGATGTGAAAATAAACTGTCTGTAAAGTTGTAGCTATTTTTCACAGAGAGGGTGATACTATGCTTGTTTCCTGTTGGTGATTATATAAAATAGATGCCTTTATTCAGCGTAATGCACAACTGTGATTTGGCAATTGAAATTGTAAGGTTACTTGACACGTATGAATATTCTAAAAGCCAGTGCTAAATCTTACCATCTAAATCAGCATGGTGAGAAAAGTGGTGAGAGAATGCTGTTAAGTCTAAAAGCACTAAGAAGAATGAAAAGTAGAATTTAAGGGTAAAGCATGTTTTGTTCATCACAAATTCCTTTTGTAAGGGACATGATGATAGAAATAATGATTATTAATTATGATTAGCTGTCATCTCGAAGAACTTAATATAGAAAAGAGCCATGATGCAAGATAAATGAAGGTTCTTTCCACGGAATATACACAACTTGGAGAGTTGTATAAAGGTTTTCTGTCACTATACCATTTGCTTGATCCTGCAGTGATGTCAGCACATTGCTATAATGACTGTTTATTGCTATGAAAATACTTAGGAATTCTCAGGTGAAGTACTGGGATTCCAGAGTGTTACACAGTATGAGAAGATTCATAGCTCAGAATACCTCCCAATTCACTAAAGCATCAATGAGAAGTGAAAATTCCAAATTTTCCTTTAACTGTAGTGTTGTGAAAGTCTAAGAGCATGAAGTAATATAATAGCTTCTGCCTTGTGAGAGCATTGCAGCTCTGAAGCATAAAAATTCTTTGGCACCTAAGAAGGTCGTTACACCGTTTTGGTTTTCCTCATTTGTGTCATTCACTTAGGTTGGTGGCAGAGGTTCTTGCTTTCAGGTACAAATCTGAGTATCACAGTTGTCAGGATATTGAAGCAAAGACAGCAGAGGGGTTTTTTTAATGAAGTCTT
This sequence comes from Falcunculus frontatus, assembly GCA_013398115.1. NCBI lineage: Eukaryota > Metazoa > Chordata > Aves > Passeriformes > Falcunculus > Falcunculus frontatus. The sequence goes on from VZRV01010417.1 coordinate 290,192, forward strand.
TGCAGCAAATTTAGAAATATGTTTAATATCTACCATCCTTATCAATGAACACGTTTCAGGTGTTAAGCACGGTTTCTGTGTGTGCCTGCTCATCCTAGTGTATGTTCCTGTCAACAGTACTTGTAGTCATTTGTGCCTGTGGTGTTCTTAAATGCAAATGTCACAGATGATTGCTACCATTTATCAAATGAAAGGCCACTTCATCAAAAGCTTTCCTTTTCATAACATTTTGTTCTAAAAATTTGATGTTACTATTAGTTTACTAGATTTTAGAAAATATGTAAAGTCTTTGTTGTGGAGGAATGGAATCCAGAGGGCTTACTTTAAAGTTGATATCGTACTGTAAACATTTCACTGGGGATTTTTGTAAGTCGTTACAAAAAAAAGTGCCCACAAACCCTAAAGAAAGAAAAGAATCACAATGTTGTACACAAATGGTCACAGAGTCCACAGCAAACCCTGTCCAAGGAGATCTAGTTCAAGGCAGTGTGTTGCCCATTTCAAGGCAGAGGCCAATACAGTTGGAGGATTAAAATTCTTACCTGAAAGAAAATTGAGGGATTTTTTTATTATTATTATTATATTTTAGAATTACTATCTTGAAAAGTTGCTGAAACTTTTGAAATGTTAGTATTAAAAGAAACTTTGAATATACTCAGTATACTATAAATACAGTCTCTGCCTATGTTATGCTTCAGTGTAAATGAAATCACTTGGGTTCCCATTGTATAATGTTTAAAAGACCCTCTATTAAGATACAGGCAAAACTAGGGACAGAACTGAGATTAAGTCAAAATATATGTTGATACTTTCTGGTTTTTAATAGACACTAAATAGGTGCTGATTATTATATAGTAACTCTTTCATTTATGGTAATCTGACATAATAGCAAGCTGGTAATAGTCCAACTAAGCTAATATGTCTGGTACTGACTTAGTAATACAGTAATCTCCATATTGTCAGCAAATAACTTTTCTCTCCCCATGTTTTCCCTTCCTTTTGTAGTCTGCATTTAAATAGAAATGAACTATTTGGTGAAATTTTCTCAATCTTGGCAGTTTTTGAACTGACAGTATTGACTAAAAATAAGTTTATATAGGACAGCATATATCATGCGTACAGCTGTAAGAGAGGGGAAAAGTCATAATTCCACCTTTTTTATACACTACAGTGTCCTTTTTTTTTTTTTTTTAACTGGAAAAGTCAAGGAAACAACTAGAAACATCGAAGAGGAAAAAAGTCAGTACATTTAGTCAAATAATATTGAAGCTGTGTTCCAAATCATCTGCAGTCTCTTATTCTTGTGTGCACTAGTATATTCAACTGGCCTGCGTTATCTATTGCTCTCCAGATGGGCCACATTTTACCTTTAGAATCTGTTCTATAGCTTTTTACATCTCAGTATTAATCTACTATATTTGGCACATCTCTTCCTTTGTTTTTAGTTCTAGTCAAGGCCATTGACCTTTAAGAACAGTTGTTTCAAATACACTTTTCATGTTTGTGATGTAAATAGCGTACTACAGGTGTGTTTCTAAAGAAATATTCTTCTAAATGCCTCCAACAATCTTATTAGTAGTTCAAAAATAATTAAATTGCAATTTTAGCCTAGTTGCCCTAGCAAAACTTCACAGAGAAAAATGCAAATATTACAAATACGAAGGCGTAGAGAATAGCGTAAGTAAAAATAATTATGGAAGTTAAAGTAGTGGCGTTTTCTTCAATTCATGTCTGTTTTCAACAGGAATTGAAAAAAAAAAACCCAAACCAACTTTTACCACCCCCCCGCCCCCC